>MIQA02018870.1:0-52192 GCA_001887855.2 Sclerospora graminicola
GAGTGCTAACCATTACACCATAAGACCAGCACTAATAACACACTACCCAAACATGAATCGCACGCTGCTCTTGCAATTTCTGCTCAGCACTCATAGCTATAACGACCCAGCACGCTATCTGTCTTATTAAGGTAGCTCCTACCGGGATTAGAACCCGGATCGCTGGATTCAAAGTCCAGAGTGCTAACCATTACACCATAAGAGCGACAGTCTCGTACAACCGCACCAACACCTCGATTACTTAATGCCATGTATCCTATACGCCTTACCCTTGTGGAACCAAATCTCACATCCTTGCTTGAAAAAGCTGCGCTTATGATCCAACACTTGTTCTTCAACTACATGTTCGATGACCATTTTTGACTTGGATCCTCGTCAAACAGGTGACATTTGATACAAAACGGATTCGATTCTTATTCGGAATATGCTTTGATAGACTCTTCGTGACGGCAGTTGACGCTGATGCGCTCATTTGGCCAACACAAACAAGGGAAGACCTCCAAACAAGGTCCTACCGGGATTTGAACCCGGATCGCTGGATTCAGAGTCGAGAGTGCTAACCATTACACCATAAAACTAGCACTAATAACACACTAGCCAAACATGAATCGCACGCTGTTCTTGCAATTTCTGCTCAGCACGCATAGCTATAACGACCCAGAACGCTATCTGTCCTATTAAGGTAGCTCCTACCGGGATTAGAACCCGGATCGCTGGATTCAAAGTCCAGAGTGCTAACCATTACACCATAAGAGCGACAGTCTCGTACAACCGCACCAACACCTCGATTACTTAATGCCATGTATCTTATTCGTCTTACCCTTGTGGAACCAAATCTCACATCCTTGCTTGAAAAAAGCTGCGCTTATGATCCAACACTTGTTCTTCAACTACATGTTCGATGACCATTTTTGACTGGATCCTCGTCAAACAGGTGACATTTGATACAAAACGGATTCGATTCTTATTCGGAATATGCTTTGATAGACTCTTCGTGACGGCAGTTGACGCTGATGCGCTCATTTGGCCAACACAAAAAAAGGGAAGACCTCCAAACAAGGTCCAACCGGAATTTCAACCCGGATCGCTGGATTCAGAGTCCAGAGTGCTAACCATTACACCATAAGAGCGACAAATCGCCTACAACCGCATCAACTCCTCGATTACTTAATGCCATGTATCCTATACGTCTTACCCGGTGGACCCAAATCTCACATCCTTGCTTGAAAAAAGCTGCGCTTATGACCCAACACTTGTTCTTCAACTACATGTTCGATGACCATTTTTGACTTGGATCCTCGTCAAACAGCTGACATTTGATACAAAAGTGATTCGATTCCTATTCGAAATATGCTTTGATAGACTCTTCGTGACGGCAGTTGACGCTGATGCGCTCATTTGGCCAACACAAAAAAAGGAAGACCTCCAAACAAGGTCCTACCGGGATTTGAACCCGGATCGCTGGATTCAGAGTCCAGAGTGCTAACCATTACACCATAAGAGCGACAAATCGCCTACAACCGCACCAACGCCTCGATTACTTAATGCCATGAATCCGATACGTCTTACCCTTGTGGAACCAAATCTCACATCCTTGTTTGAAAAAAGCTGCGCTTATGACCCAACACTTGTTCTTCAACTACATGTTCGATGGCCATTTTTGACTTGGAACCTCGTCAAACAGGTGACATTTGATACAAAACGGATTCGATTCCTATTCGGAATATGCTTTGATAGACTCTTCGTGACGGCAGTTGACGCTGATGCGCTCATTTGGCCAACACAAAAAAGGGAAGACCTCCAAACAAGGTCCTACCGGGATTTAAACCCGGATCGCTGGATTCAGAGTCCAGAATGCTAACCAATACACCATAGAACAGCACTAATAACACACTACCCAAACATAAATTGCACGCTGCTGTTGCAATTTCTGCTCAGCACGCATAGCTATAACGACCCAGCACGCTATCTGTCTTATTAAGGTAGTTCCTACCGGGGTTTGAACCCGGATTGCTGGATTCAGAGTCCAGAGTGCTAACCATTACACCATACGACTAGCACTAATAACACACTAACCAAACATAAACCGCACGCTGCTCTTGCAATTTCTGCTCAGCACGCATAGCTATAACGACCCAGCACGCCATCTGTCTTATTAAGGTAGCTCCTACCGGGATTAGAACCCGGATCGCTGGATTCAAAGTCCAGAGTGCTAACCATTACACCATAAGAGCGACAGTCTCGTACAACCGCACCAACACCTCGATTACTTAATGCATGTATCCTATTCGTCTTACCCTTGTGGAACCAAATCTCACATCCTTGCTTGAAAAAACTGCGCTTATGATCCAACACTTGTTCTTCAACTACATGTTCGATGACCATTTTTGACTTGGATCCTCGTCAAACAGGTGACATTTGATAAAAAACGGATTCGATTCCTATTCGGAATATGCTTTGATAGACTCTTCGTGACGGCAGTTGACGCTGATGCGCTCATTTGGCCAACACAAATTAGGGAAGACCTCCAAACAAGGTCCTAACTGGATTTGAACCCGGATCGCTGGATTCAGAGTCCAGAGTGCTAACCATTACACCATAAGAGCGACAGTCTCGTACAACCGCACCAACCCCTCGATGGGAGTGCAACGCCACTACTCACTGGCGAGGGAACAAGTAAACGAACGTCTCCGACAAGCAATCAAGGACCGCGCCGATCAAAACAACGACCGCGCCGGGGAACACGGCATCGAGCCCGGCTCCCGGGTGTGGCTGTATCTCGATCGGGTCAAGGAAGGCTATGCACGGAAGCTGGCGCATATGTGGCATGGCCCCTTCCGAGTGGCAGAACTGGTCGGGGATCATGCAGTTAAGCTGGTCACGGCCGGAACGGAATACAGTGTTTTCCCGATAGTACATGTCTCCAAGTTGAAGTTGGCGAAGCATTTCCCGGACCGCCCGAATATACGCCTTACGGGGGAAAGCGACCGGTTGGATTTCGATGAAGCTCTGCTGCCGGAGGACAGTTGGGACAAGCCGTTAGACCCGGACGAGTACGAGGTAGAAGAAATTTTGGACGTCCGGAACGGACGGAAAACCCGGTTTGGGCGGATCCACAGGGAGTTTCTCGTGCAGTGGAAAAATTGCGAGGAGCAGTCGTGGGTGGACGAGCTAGACTTAAATTGCGGAGCTTTAATGAGAGAGTTCGATCGCCGGCGGACGAGCCGGAATCGCTTCGGGGTCATGCAGACCCACGAAGAAGGTGGGACAGAGAACTAGTCCGCCCGGCCCCAGGGCAACAGGCACGGCCGGACCAGCTAACACCACTCAGCCGAGTAATCGGTGGATGGAGCTAGTCGGGTCCGATCGGCTTTTTTCGAAGTTATCTTCGAATCAGTATGGTGCCGGATGGAGTGGTTTTCGGAGTTATCTTCGAATCAGTATGGTGCCGGATGGAATGGTTTTCCGGAGTTGTCTTCGATTCAGTATGGTGCCGGATGGGAGAAGTCAGACAAGGAAGATGAGCAAGCGGTTACTTACGTAAAAAAATGGAAAGAAAAGTGTATTATCGAGGTTAACAGCCAGTAACGAATGAAGAAGACGACGTATGCAAGGCTAGCCTCGTGGGTCACCCTTGGCGAAGCTCAGCAAAACTTGTTCCGGAGTCGGGGCACGCGGAGGCCAGGGTGACTATCGGGATCCTGCCGAAACTGGTTGCGCCACGGATCTTGTTGGTCGAGCGCATCGAGCGAAGCTTGGAGAGTGGCAACCTGACACTTACCCAACCCCGGATACCAAGTCCCGCCTTCGGCCGAGATCCCGCTCTTCTCCACGCGGCGGTTGGCCAGATGTAGCATGATCGGGTGGAGAAAAATGTCCAAGTCGCAGTGGCCGCGCTGGATTCCATCGACCACGAAGTTGCAGATCTTAGCCCAGCCCTCAGTCGCGCGGTTGCGACGGTTCTTGCGGTCGGTCCGGTACTTGGCTAGCTCGGGAGATTCGCGCCCGGCGGCGACGGAAATGCAAAGGTGATGAGTTGACTCCCAGATGGATTGTCCATGCCGGGAGAGGTACTCCTTGCAGACTCTCCGCAATTCCGCGAACCAGCCGGCATGGGGCAGGCCGATGTCCGGCATCTCTTTCGCCAGTATGGCCCAAGGTTCCCGGGACAAAATTGCGTTCAGTGGCCCGATCGCCACTAGCTTGGCATTCCAGTCCTCGGCCTTGGGCACAGCGAGGGCCGGTGGGAATATCCACAACGGCGGACGAGTCAACGACTTGGTGACAAAAGCACCAGTGAGGTCTTGGATACGCAGGCCTTCCAACTGCGCCTTTGACCAAGGGACCGCCGCGGCCAGTTCGAGGGCCGTCATGACCTTCCGGCGGGGAATCCACAACGGAGGAGACTCCTCTGAGGATTCCTTGGACTCGTTCTCGTCGAAGGCGAAGGGGTCCGGGGAAGGCAATTCCTCGAGGTCCTCAGTGGTAGCCTCGTCAGAATCCAGCCCCGATAGGCCAGACGCTTCTTCTCCATCAGGAGAGGCGGTGGACGGACCTCGGGGATCATGAGGGGAGACGCTAAGGAGAGCCGGAGTAGTCGGAGCCTTCGACGAAGATCTGGCAGCGCGAGGACGACGGGGGGACTTTCCCGAAGCCGGTGGAGCCGAGATCGAAGTGGGTCTAGGACTCGGCCCGCTCTCTCCATGGACTAGGGCCGCGCTCACCGGCGCGGCGGACCGTTTGGGCCGTTTGGCTGCCACGGGGCCTTGGAGCGACGCAACCCGACTGGATCGACGTTTGCCTTTGTGCCCAGGCGGATCTTCAGTGGACAAGAGAGAAGCCGCCTGCTTGCTGACTGGCGCTGGCGGCGGGTTAGGGTCCTGGGAAGTATTCCAAATCCGTAGGCGAGAAACTTTTCCCGTATCACCGGTCGCTGATCCGGGGGCGGAAGTTCCCGCGTCAGATGTCTGGACGGCCGCGGCGGAATCAGCGGCTGACGGGAGAAGGGGCGTGGCGGAAGCGGCTTGACCAGGGTCTCGCGGACAGGCTAAGTCAAGGAGATGCCTGATAGCCTCCCGGATGGGGGCAGGACCTTTCATGAGACCTCTCACCCGGGACGCCGAAGCCGCTAGACGGGCCCGATCTTCCTTGAGAGAGGACAGGCAGTTCGCACGCTCCTCCGCAAGTTGGGTAAACGCCTCCCGGGCTTCACTCACACCCGATTGAGCTTCAGAGTATGCGGCCTCAAGTTCCCGGATTCGGCGTTGAAGGTCGGGCGATGCATCGGCCGACTGATATAGCGCCTTCTGGTACTTTGTCAGCTTTTTGGCAAGCCGGATCCGGCGAAACTCCAAATTGCCCAGTTTCAACTGCGAACCCTCCAATCGTTTGGAGAGCTTAATATAGCTGTCGTAGCGCGTCGTCAACTCACGCGCGGTCTGAAAAGACTCGATCATCAAGACGCGGAGGTTCATGACATTTTGGTCTAAGAGCATACACGGGGTGAGTGAGTGGAGAGGCGAACCGGAACAGGCGGAAGGTACTTACTTTGGAGTTTCAAGGCAGCTACGGCCTTCTGGTTTAGGACACGCTGTGAGTCCGACTGTTTTCGGAGGCGATCTCTCGCTTGGAGAAGGTCGGCGTTCTCACTTTCCAGTCGGCCAATTCGGTCGCGAGATTGAAAAGTAGCCAGAACTTCCCGGACCCGGGAGTCATCTGCTTGCTGGCTAGCCAGCCGGGCGGTCGCAGCCAACTCGGTGTTTGCTTGCTCTAGGCTGGCTACGCGAGCGGTCAGCGCAGCGACTTGAGCTTGCAGAGCAGCCAGGTTGGGTTGCCCGGGGCGATGCTCTGGGCCGGCCGGATGGGCATCCGGTCCTACGGCCGATGGCTGAGTATTGGCCGGGGAGTGACCCGGCACAGGAGCAATGGGGGCGTTGTCACGTTCAGACATAGAGGCGTTGAAAATCAAAGTGTGGGGAATGTGATGAGCGCGTGCCTCAACCGTTGTGCGGCTGCGACAAGGCTCAGGGGCGGCTGTGGTGAAGTGCTCCAGAAGTTAACGGACTAATGATGATGGATGCCCGCATCGGATTGGCTGAAATGTCACCCTAAGCCGGATGCCCAGACCGGCCAGTAATAAGATGCAATTTGGGACTGCCAGGCACACCTGTAGGCGGTCGGGCGGTGCCTGGCTGGAAATCAAGTCGGCGGGCCTGACAAGGGGCGAGGATAGTCGGATAAGCGGGCTGAGCAGACGGAAGGACTATGGAGGTTTGACGGCCAAGATGGCGGACTGTTCGTAAGGATGGAGTGAAGGGAGCCTGAAAGAAGAGGATTGTTCTAGTGGATGGAGTAGGCACCTGGATCGTAGGAGGGGCTGCCAAGGAATTGCTAGCGTCAGCGACTGAGAGGCGCGGATGAGTGGCTATCCAGCCGAGCCGACCGGGTACAATGTACCATTCGGACTGGTACCATATGGGTTCGGTGTACCGGCCGGGTTGGTACCATTTGGGGTTGGTGTACCGGCCGGGCAGGTACACAAAGTCGGAGTTAGCCGGGTTGCGTTGGGTAAGGTACATGACTGGTCAGCCGTGTTATTTGAGGTAGGTTACACAAAGGGAGTATTGGACATAGGATAAATCAGTATACGTTTCGCTTTCTTAGACGCAAGTCGCTTTTATTGGTTTACGGCAGAGGGCTAACAAGGTCCCCTCTTGCTGTTATTGGTTTGCCCGGGGAATTTGGCGAAGGGCCTGGGCGTGGGAGTCGCGCAGGTGGTCGCGGTTGTCTCGCACCTTATCCAGGTCTTGGGATACCTGGCGGAGCCGGGTACGAAGATGCGTAAGCTCCCGAGACATGTCCGGAATTTTAGCAGATTGCTGTTTCAGCTGCTCTAACTGTTGAACTGCGGAGTGACAAGAGAAAAAAAACTTTAAGCAACTGGGCCATCACGTAAGAGGAGACGAGGCACTCATGCTGAAGCTTGGATCGTTGGACCAATTCCTGATTGGCAGACCGGAGAGGTTCGACGACGTCTTCCAACATGCGGAGGCGGTTGCGCTCTCCCGTCAGGACGGCGACTTGGCATTCGAGATCGGCCACCTTTTCTTGGAGACTGATTATTTCGGGAGATGGACCCCGAACGGCGGCTTCATCAGCCCGGCGGTTGGCAGCGGCGAGCTGACGGACCAAGTCGGCTTGGATTTGCTCCAAGCCATCCACCTGGGCGGTCAACACGTCCAGCCTTTTTTTCATCCCCGCCGTTTCGGAGATCGGGGTGGATGGCGCGGCCGCTCGCTGTAGAGCGTCCGTGAGCTGACCCACAATGGCCCGGAGGCGGGCCACTTCATCTTCCGCTGTTTTGCGACCGAGTTTCAGCTCAGCGACACGGGGGTTCAGGCGGTTCAACATCGCGCAAGAGGTTTTGAAGCTCTGAGACAGAGCTTCATAGTTGTCCTGGCAGGATCGAAGTTCCGCCCGAAGGGAAGAAACGACGACTCTCAGTTTGTATCGGTCGCCGCAGGCTTGGCCGTGAACACGGAGCGCAGCCTCGGCGTCAGCGGTCGACAGCACCAGATCGGGGGCGCGAGATGACTTCGGCGGTTTTGCGATCTCCACCCCGCTGGCAGGCGAGTCATCATCCACGAGAACAAGGCGGCAGACGTTGGCCTTATCAATTTGCAAGACTGGAGGTAAACCAAGACAATGTTAGTATTGGTGAGCATGCTTGCTGGCCAGTGTGGAGACCGACCGAGTTATGGAGATATTATGAAGTGGTGGGGTGACGTACCAAAGCGAGGCATGGATGTGCGGTATCGGGTCAAGTGAGTTCGAGTGAGATCGTGTCCCGACCGTTGTGCGGCCGTGTCGCGACTCAGGGGCGGCTGTGGTGAAGCGACTTATAAAATAATGCAAGGTACTTTCCAAAGGGCGCATTCCGATTGGTGGAAATAAGGGCCAAGGGTGTAGGCGCCGGATAGTCGCCGCCGAGGAAGTCTACAAGCGGCCAGGTGGCGCCAAGCTGGAAATCGGACCGGCGGGCCTGACAAAGGGGCGTGGATAATCGGACAGGCAGGCAGAGCAGACGGGAGGATTATGGATGTCTGACGGCCGAGGCGCGGATAGAGGACGGCCAAGATGGCGGACTGTTCGTGAGGATGGAATGAAGGGAGCCTGAAAGAAGAGGATTGTTCTAGTGGAAGGAGTAAGCACCGGGATCGTAGGAAAGGCTGCCAAGGGATTGCTAGCGTCAGCGGCCGAGAGGCGCGGATGGGTGGCTATCCGGCCGAGCCGGCCGGGTACAATGTACCATTCGGGCTGGTACCATATGGGTTCGGTGTACCGGCCGGGTTGGTACCATTTGGGGTTGGTGTACCGGCCGTACCGGTACACAGAGTCGGAGTTAGCCGGGTTGCGTTGGGTAAGGTACATGACTGGTCAGACGTGTTATTTGAGGTAGGTTACACAAAGGGAGTATTGGACATAGGATAAATCAGTATACGTTTCGCTTTCTTAGACACAAGTCGCTTTTATTGGTTCACGGCAGAGGGCTAACAAGGTCCCCTCTTGCTGTTATTGGTTTGCCCGGGGAAGGTTAAGTTAACCCACCGGAAGTCCCCTGACCGGGAGTCGCGGCGACTTCGTATACTCACCTCAAGTCGCCCGTGTTTTGAACACGGTATTAAGTATTGGGAAGTGGTGACATTTTGGCCTTCTGTGGAAGAGTGTGGAGTTGTATCTGCCTCATATACACATTTGGATTCGCCCTTCATTGTTATTGGTTTAGCTGGCCGATTGATTATTCTCGGTCCAGCCGGTACTATACAAACTTCAAGTGTCTTATTGGTTTAGCTGGCCGATCGACTATTCTCGTCGGCACGGATCCAGCAGTGTCTGTCGAAATCGTTAGGTTGCAGCTTGATATGCCCATCAGACCGTATAATCCGCAAGAGCTCGTGCAAACAAGGACGTCCATGAGCACGTCTAAAAATACCAGAGCATACACTGGCCGGTATCCCTGACTGCACAATCTTCTCGGCGTCATTCCACAAAGCGTCGGTTGCGTTGAGAGCCCACACACTCACAACTCGGACACAAGCCGAGTAACGGTCATTCTGGAGTGTATAGGGAATTTGTACCATGTCCTTTGTCGACTTGAACGAGATTGCGCGGTCACACCCCTGCCACCAAGGTAAAAAAATATGGAAACTGTAAGAAGATATCCTTTTGATGAAGCCAGCCAGGTCTTCATCTTTGCGTGTGGTCCCTCGACTGTCGAAGTATCGTGATAGCCGAAGTGAGTATACCGATCTGTCCATGCACTAACAATGTGCGTCTTGTAGTTCCACCATTCACGATCAAGGTATGCTCCCATTTTGGGGTAAGCTGAATTCAGTTCATTGCGTCGACACTCGAAATCATCAGCTGTTGAGGAAGCTACGGTCTCGTAATACATACACATGAAGATATCTGTCTCAGATGAATTTTTGTAGCGTGGTCCGTTTTGATCGGGATTGATGATAGGAACCTGACCGTGTAGAATTCTTGCTTTGGTGAGCACGCAGCGATTCATGTGTCACCTACAGAGCATTGTTGGAATATCTGGAAATACTGCCCTCAACGCATTCATGCACGCTAGGTCCCGATCATGTAGAATCACTCGGGGGACACGAAGCGCATACTTGTCCAACATGGCACGGAAGTGTTGGAGGGCCCATTCAAAATTTGGTTGCGCTTCCCCTGGTAGGAAACATTGGGCTACATGCAATACAGTATTGAAGCCTGTGACCACGATAATGCACATTGGTCTTGTATGTGCAGTCGAGCACAACGACGTCGGAGTGATCTCGAAGTCTACGCGCAACTTCCGTCTTGGTCCAGAGGAGGTATCGTAGTCTGAGCGTTTCGGGATCAACTTCGTATGCGTACGTAAAGCCATTCTCTTCAAGTATATTGAAGAGAGCCTCCTTCATTGTCTTAGAAGAGAAAAGATTTCGCCTTTCTTGACTCTTCTGGTTACACACATCTTTGGGTACCGATAGCGTGGCCCCCACCAGCTGCATGGTAGCGTCGATTTTTGCGCTAGGTATTCCGCTCTGTCGTTAGGCCTGTATAAGCTCTTCAATTGTTGCGTTTGTAGCTGCCTGTAATGCACGACATCGCTGGCGGTGGCCGACGTGAATTCGAACATCCTCGGACGGAGGATGGTTATGATTGTGACCTCCATCCTCCATCCACTGCACCCGCCATGGGCCAGACGGATTGTCCATGTCAACGGCTTTGATTTTTACGCGCATGGGGCAACCCATGCGCATTGAACCGCGCTGCGTACGAGAGCGCTGCGCTGGGATTAACTTGAGCGTGTTTTTGGGTTTGCCAGCGCGGTCACAAGCAAAAATGCGCTGGACTACTTGCCCTGTTTGATTGGTCTTTTTGTGAAAGCGGGTAACATTAAAGTTATGCCAGAGCGTCCATGAGTGAATTACTGCCTCTGCGTCGTCGCGACTCTGATACAGGTTCTGCGGCGGCGGGGGAATAGTATACATCTATGTTTTTGGCTTGTAATTTTTTTAAATATCGGATAGATTTCATTTAAAGAGAACTACCTACATACGGTGGAAATATCTCCAATTTATCATGAAGCATGGAATTTCCAGTAGACTCTTATTCGCAATAATGTCTGCTAAAAACTTCTTGCCCGCTGCTGTCTCCTTCGTCCAAAGAACCCCCACAAGAATCCATCCCTACGCGAGAGTTCCACATAGCACGTTCACCAGGAGTGCATAGTGAACATTCTGGTGCCGACAAATTTGCGGTGACCGTTGTTCAGGCTGGCACGAGCTGAAATCCTTATTTTCTTCCTTTTGCAAAGTCCACCGACGATCCATTGTCAACAAGGTCTAACGATGAAGACATGGACTCTGTAGTACGGTTCATACTTCCTCCAGCCGAGTTGGACACTGATCGCGCACACAACATTTTCTGTTGAGTGTTACTCGAAAGAGTGGTGCCAGCGCCACTAGCTGATCCTTTCGTAGATACAAAACCTTCATTGCTGTGAGGAGGAGGCTTCGTAAATCCCCGGCGATCGACCGGTTGTGTACCCAAGAACAAGCGTGCCTGTAATGTCTGCAGTGAGTTCACCACAATAGGTTGTGGCAAACCACGCTCCAATCTAATCCCCATAGAGACCGCTGACTGCTTTTACCACTTGGTTTAAGCCCCACGCCACCACCTCGCTTCATTGGTAAATTGACAGGAATGGGGGTGGGAGAACATGTTCGCCGAGTATTGGTCAAACTACTATTTTATCCGTATTCATGCCCAGCGACATCACGATGTAACCCACGAAAGAGCGAGTGCTCGATGGCGTGCACGTATGAAATGTGTTTTTCGCGATGCCAGGCGGCACGAGTGCGTGGGATCCATTCACCTGTGTCGCGGAGAAAAATAAATCCCTCATCAAGTGAAAGCGATTTAAGAAGCAGTGATTCGGCTCGCTTTACTTTGAGCTGTGTAAGCTTCATCAGTCGCTTAAGAATCATTGCCAAAAGACATGTAGGCGTCTCAGCAGCTTCTTCCAACACACTTAATTCCGCCTTGGCAACCTCCTCTTCCTGTGTAAGTTGGGTTACCAAGGCATCAATCACTCCCCTCCCCACTTCTCAAAATCAGCCACCTCAGACCGAAGCAACGCACGCAAGAAACAAGTCGCATAGAGACGCAATGCCTTTATCATCCAGGACGGAAGGAGTTTGCGAGAACTACCGTCAACTGAGTAGTCCAAATTGGCTCAAATGAATCGACACTGGAGGCCCAAGGGAGAATTAACCTTATAAAAGGCGACAACCCTGTTAGCCGCACCGCGTTCGGTACGACCCCCTCAATACATCCTCCTGGATGGTCACTTGGGCACTGACTGTATTTAAATTCACATTGAATTCTTGTAACTAATCATTTCTAAATTTCGTAATTAACCTTTTTACTACTCCAATCATATTTGTTAAACTTATTACGACTTCAAACAGAACATATTGACTTATTTTTAATGAAGTTATTTCATATGGGCTGCCCACAATCTTGCCTATGACAGCCACGTACTTTGTCGTGACATAAACGAAAACGTCCTACCCGACAGCACTTTTCTGAAGCGCGCTTGTAGTTCTCGTGCACAATCAAGTGAAAGCGATTTAAGAAGCAGTGATTCGGCTCGCTTGTCTTTGAGCTGTGTAAGCTTCATCAGTCGCTTGAGAATCATCGCCAAAAGACTTGCAGGTGTGTAACCAGCTTCTTCCAACACACTTGATGCCACCTCAGCAACCTCCTCTTCATGTGAATGTTGGGTTACAAGGCATCAACCCCCACGACGCATAGCTTCATAGAGCCTTTAGCTGTAAATGGTGCTGTGGCGTGTTGATGTCAGACGGGCAAGAATGCAAATAGACCAGTGCGTCGACAATGTCCAGCGCGACCTGTGCCTTTGTTTTTGACATTACAGTGGAGTGGAGCTAACCAAAGTCATTTGTGTGGCGAGACTGTAGTGTCCGCAGCGTTCGAAAATCTCCGTTGGGCATGTACTCTGTCACTTCTGATGGCTGCATATCCTGCCACGATGTTGATAAGAATGCATCAAGATTGGAGATGCGCTGAGTGGGATCGTAAAACCCCGATAAAAGTGACGATGTTTGGGTGTACGAAGGCAGCAGAGTGAAATGTTTGTCATAAATGCCAGGCGATTCGACTGTTGCTCTGCTAGTTCGGGAAGCAATCGTCTCACGACTACGTGGCGATGAGTCTGGCCTTCAGTGTTGATCGTCGCACGAAACGTCATGGTAAAGCTGCCTATGTGCAATAATTTGTCATCCACGACACTTTGTGGAGGCAGTCGCCTTTGCTAGCAGATTACAAGACATCTCCTCGTTTATGTCAGTCGCACCATCGGAAAATTATCGAGCAGGAGCGGTCATTCTTTATTTCCTACATATAATCAGTGGTGTATACAAGTTGGTGAGCTTTATAAAGAAAATGAAAAAAGTAACATTCGTACGTAGCAGATGCGGCCCGTACTGTCGAGTTTAGACTTGCGGTCTAGATACTGCGTTCAATGAAAGTGCAGATGGCCGCCGAACTTTTGTCTCCGCGCGAAGCGGAGCCTTTCCGTTGGTGGGGCGAGGCGGTGGGGGGAATTGGTGTTTTGTATACATCCTTGTATACACGATTGCGTTTAGTAAGGGCCAGATTTAACGACATTTCAAGATGTAGTTCCATTAAAAAATGAAGGGAAAAACGGCGATTGATGGTTATAACAAATAAACAAATTTTTAACGTCCAAATTGCCTATTTGATTCTATGCACATGTGTACCTTTTCATACCCCACGGTCGCTTCGTTGTAATTACGTAATAGTGGCACTGGTTGCTCCCTTCTGGTGGCTCCTTAGCAACTCCCCCCTCCGTTAGTCAGTCATCTGGGCCTCCCGTGGGTGTGCCCGTCTCAGAAGGATTTTCTGAGAGCGACTACACCACAACAGCATCAGCCAGGTGAATTTCACATCCGGCCGTTACTCATTCCAGAGCATCTTTACCACAAGTACAGTGCAACTAACCGCACGTTATATTTTCATTTTTTACACGAGAAATTGCAGAGAAATACGAGAGGATTAAAGTGCCCTTCCATCGATATGAGCATGTATTAAAAACTTCACTGCAGGAGACTAAAGCAACATGGGAACAACAAGTGGACGCAAATGGAAAAAAGACTTCGGACAGCAAGGATATAATTGACGAATAGCACCCGGCAATGGACTTGACCAAGTTATATGGTATGCTACACATTAATATCGGAGTGGATAGTTGATGACTTGGACCAGGGTGGCCCTTTTTTCGGATACCTAAACGGCATAGGAGCTCGCGTTTGACGCGGACACGTATATTAAGGATTTTATGGTGCAATAGGATGATTTTGGTTGAACATCCAACCATGCGTGGCAGACGAAAATGTTTACGATATGGAGCAACCGACCACCCAATGCGGAAATGTAGTGCGGCAATGGAAGCACTTCTGCAAAAGAATTACATATCCATAACTCAAAATGATTTACGTAAAATTACCATGCCAGCACCAACTTTCAAGAGTATGAAGGAACTTCGAGAGGCAGTAGAGGGCAACTTCAAAAAACAGCAGGATAAGAAGGAAACTCGCTTAGTCAACGAATTGACCGATGACAATGATGTAGTGCTGACAAAATAGACCCAGCACATTCTGAATCCTCGCAAAACTCACCAAAAAACGCTCACGGAGCAGCAAAAAAAAAACTGTAAAGAGGTCAGTGGATCAGACGAATCAACATAACGAAAAGGTCAAAGGAACAACGCAGAATACTGGAAGACTGTGAACCGGAGTAATAGACATAAAGTTTCAGAAGGGATGTCCATTTCCAAAGCAGTGAGAATGTCCTTGGAAGCACAAGACGGTATGCATAACCAAGCCACCACAGAAGGTAATAAAAAAAGGACGGAAGCAAAAAAGAGAAAGCTACCACGTAAAATGAGCCGCAATCACTCAAACGGATGTGAACTAGAGTGTCCATCGGGTCTACTCAGGTGACAACGAAGCAAGGTCAAAATACAGACATGCTTATAAAGGAGAATATTCATTAGGATAAAGTCATGAACTTACTTAGGGAAGTTTCAGTCATCGAAGGGCCAGTCCAGCGCAAGCACATCTCTAATGACGATTGTATAGGTCAACAAGGATTACTCACGTTGGAAAGGGTAGTGGAGATGTTGGGATTGACTGCAATCAATACCCCTTCTACTGGAAATTGCTAAATATACGCGGTGTGTCAGGCACTGACTTCATCAACACATGACAAACGTCTACCTCGTATCATTGAGGATTTGGCCACAGCGACAAAAGAAGGTTTTCTTGCCCGAGCTCTCATAGACTACGAAGTGAAGCTCCCTCATGGATAAGGAAGCGGACGTTACTTCGATTGAATCATGGCTATGACAAAGAAATGGCCCTTTCCTAAATTTGTTTTGTGTGAGGATCGAACCCACTACCTCTGAGTTACCAAGTTGATGCTTATCCACTAAAATTGAAAGAATCGCTAAAATAATTCAAGAATTATTTGACTGATTTTCCCACAGTGGATCAAAAATGACTGACGCCGTCTGCCCTAATGCCTGGGGTAGTAACGACACACTATCTTGTATCAGTACATTGCTGCAAAACGAAATATCTGTAATCAGCAGAACGCCGCATTGTGAGGTCCCTGGTTTAATTTGCTTTCGTCCGAGATAAGGCAAATAATAATAATAATATCTATTTGGTAAGTGGCTAATATCCCATCCCTATAGTCCAGCGTTAATAGATTCATACAACGGAAAACGGAAGCAGTCACGGACGAATCGAAATGGCCCCTAATGCTTTATGTTAAAATTTTTTGAGAATGCGCACTATTCATCACTCATATGTGGGGAAAGGGATGAAATTTTAAGTCAAGGCTTACAGATGGATTATGAAATCGCAAGTAGTGGAAGTGACGAGGACAGTGAAGATTTGATGCTGACAGATTGACCATTACAGATTAACGATGGTAACCGCTTTACTTGAACATGCCAAAAAAGGAGAAACAAGACGTTATTATGATCGAGGATAAACAGGATGACAATTCCAAAAACGATTAATTGGAGGATTCAGTTAGCGCTTACCAGAGTAGCCAATTAACCACGTATGATAGTCATTCCCCGTGGGACCCTGATGCGTGGGAAATGGATTCGACGATCTATTAAATCGACTAAAGGTCCTACCATACATCATGATACGAAAGTGGAAATTAAGCAAATTATTATGACGGATGATCCGAGAATTTCTAGCGGAAACCGTATTACGCCTATCGGTACCGGAACAAGAACATTTAATTCAGTTGGATACTAAGCAACGGAGGTCCGGGATTGGTTCATGAAACAATATCAAATCCCAGAACCAATCCTGAAATAATGGCATTCAAAGGTGTGGAAAAATCTGACTAATACCCCAGATGAGATGCTTTTAAAGTCAGACCAATCCATCGGAATGTAAACGATCGAAGAGAAATGAAAGTCATAAAATTCCTGAAAGAGAACCAAGTAATAAACGTCAATGTACGCGAGCATATAGAGAGACATACTGTCAGATAGATAGTCAGCAAATCGTCCACCAAGGAGTATAACCTAGGGAGCAACACCAGTCTATCGAACAAGAATAGATAGACGATCTAGAGGCATTGATAGACGATACGACTAGATCCACAAAATTAGTCCAGCCGTGGTATCAGTCCTGGGATGCTTTCCAAGGGGAATGGGAACGGAAAACGAAGATACAATTTTGTCTCGTAGCAGCGGCGACTAATGTGTGGAAGCTAACAGTGTCACAGGAGGGTAAACGATTATTACATATATTTAATGAAAGCCCAGAACCGCATCACTTATTAGACAGTCTTGATCTAGAGGTTTTAATTTCTATTACGACACCCTGGCGGGAGCAGTGTTGGTACGGTATGCTGGAGCAAGGTAAACGGGGTCAAGTTCCAGTAATACCAGGTAAATAGTTTGAAGAATGGGAGATGGTATTTCTATCCCTGACTCATCTAGCACACAGACAAGCAGTCATGGACAGTTCCCAAGAATAGGTTATAATTAAACGGGCGAAAAATTTGGAGGGTGTCCATTGATTACGTTATGTGCACCCAATGCGACAGTCAAGTTGACTAGATGTCTGTTATGCGCACATATACACAAGGAACATCTAGCGGCATTAATAGGCGAATAGTACCATATAATCGATTCCATTATGACGCTATTACATAGACATTTTAGAGCGAGGGCTGCAGTCCCTTCATGCGCAGGGTGGGTACAAGGGGTACGCGATGGTCACGGGTGAACTTAGTAGAATCATTAGGATAACTCATGTGCCCATTCCTAGACCACAAACATGTCACAAGGAGGTGAACCCTGACCTATAAAGGTCACCCAAGCTCTACTAAGGGTAACGAAACATTGGTATGTATGTCTTACACATTCATAATCATTCATACTTCGATCTTTCACTATATGGCACTTACACTTCTTTACAACTAATTAAAGAACTGGAATTCAGTCCTGGATTACGGAATACAAACTACGCGATGAGAGGAAACGATGTACAAATATTGGACAGAATGTCCGTGGTTTCAAAACAGAAGATATCACAGATTGGCTAATTGCTTGAAGAATTACTAATCATAGTCATCACCCCCAAATATTTGCTTCAAGAAACCCATATTAGCTTTAAAGTAGAAGCTATCAGCCAGTTGTGGCGTCGATTCGTCCCTGAACCCCCTTTAGCGTTCTGGAGTATATCTGAGCACAACCGAGGGGGAGGGTAGCGATACTAATGCACCCGGATATAGCGGATTAGGAGAGACAAATGGTCAAAACGTTTTTCACTGGAATGTATTCATAATCGTTAGCATTTATGCACTTTCTGGAGATACAACAAGTCAAGAAGATTTTTATGGAGCTATCATCTTTATTAGTTTAGGGCAACTCCCCTTTAAATCTTGCCGGGGATTTTAATTGCGTGAAATCACGTTCCTTGCGGTCTACTTTGCTTGTCCTCATTGCCTCTCATTCTTCAACAAAATGCCATAGTCCTACCCTCCTATGCAACATCGTCTTCCTGTGATGATCATACCGGTGGCATGACACTGATGGATTAACAGATGGAGCATGCATATAAATTTTGAATTATTGTACCGAGGTCTCACGACTGCTGTGAGAAACATTGTCTTCCCGATGAAGCGCTTGCTCTGTCGAAACCGTTCAGGTGGATCTTCGTCTTTATGAAGATAGTACGTTCGCTGATCAACGTCTTTGTTGAACCATTTCTCATCAATGTGCATGATGTTGATCATGTTGCTGAATTGACGTGTTACAAGGAAGATGAAAGACAAAGCAAATTGAATTCTTCGCTTCTTGTTCTCGTCGAACAGATGCGGCTTTATCCTGTTTCGATGTCGACGAAAGGTGGCCTTGTGTTTTCAGTCTTTGAATGACAGACGTTGAGACTGATAAAAAACGCTGCAATCTTCCCAATCTTGTGACGTTTGGACGGACACAAGCGTTGGATCTTTTCAAGCAACATATCCAATTCGTAACCTTTACGCCTGCAGCGTCCTTTACGATGCCTATCAGTATCACTACCTTCAATTTCTCTCTTTTGCGCATCTTTGAAGCGCTTCCAGATTCTCTATATTGTGTGGCGACTGCAACCGAACAAGGTTACTGTAGCCTCTAAAATCCCTCTCGGCAAGATTCCATCATGACTTTTAGCAAGCAAGTGATGGATGATATCCTTTCTTGTGCTCACTGGCAAGACTTTCATGCTGTTTAGATGCTATAAACCAAAATGTGGAAGGCTCAGCGGGTGATTTCAGCCACCCATGAAAATCTCACGTGCGTTTGTGTCCATTTCTTTTGACTCAGGCATCGGACTATTGTCAATGAACGGTGATTAGTAAATATTCGTTACTATCAGCTCGTGCATTGGGCAAAAATGAATTTGAGGAAATATTGCTAGTGATAGATAAATTTTGGCTCGACTTGAGCAACTAATAGAATACGGAGGGAGTATTAATACTGTATTATACCCCTCAGATTGTATAGTACGGATCTAATAATAATAATAACGTAAAACATCAGTTTATCGCAGGAAATAGGGTCCCTTAGCAAAATTAGGATAATTTTGTTCAATCAGCAGATAGGTGGAATCCGCATGAACCAATGAAAAGCTCGAATCATGGACTAGGCGGTGGTGTAAAGGGTTATCCTTAGAGATGTCTCTGGAAAAATATACAAGCTGACAAAAGTCGACCAAAAACCCACCAAAAATATCGAAAACATCAGTTTTTCGCGGCATAGAAATGTCGTTTAAAAACCCTAAAAGTCGACCAAAAATATCAAAAACATCAGTTTTTCGCGGAAAATCTTTACTGCGAAAAACTGCTGCTTTCGATTAATCAGCCAATCGTGGGACGCGTAGCAAAAATACACACACATAATTGGTCAGCTGATGTTTCCTGTGGAAAACTGATGTACTGCGATAAACTGATGTTTTACGTTAATAAAAATAATATTGTCGAATTTAAGTTATTTGCCTGTCCCAAATCCGCTGTTTACGAGGGTAAGAAAAGGTTTTTTTTAGAGGGTTACACGGAATGCTAAATCAAGGTACTCGGATGGTTACGCATTCCGGGTAATCTTAAAAAAAACATTTTACGTGTCAAAACGTGTTCGATGTACTGCAGCGAATTTAGGTGGCGGGCGGTGACCTTAGTGTACGCATACAGCGTTCCGGTCGCATCGGTGGCGCGTATTCTGGACATATCAGAGCGCGCCGTACACCGATGGTACAAGCAGTTTCGGCAGTTGGGCACGTGATGCACAAGCAACGAGTGGTCGTAGCAGGTTAGGCTCAGTTATCCTTTACTCGTATCTACACTTCAGAATCCAAAGTGTCGGGCGGCGGCGACACTTTCTTTCGACGTTTGCGCTCTCGAGCGATTTATTCCTGACGAAACGGCTAAAGGATTCAGCCAAATCATCGATACGCTTTTCATGCTCGTGGTTTTTCGCGACAGTTCCCGTCCAACTGCAGCACTTTGTTTTCAAAAAACGCGATCATATCCGACTTTTCTTTTAAGATTCTCGGTTGAAGCTTTGAGTATTTCATAAAACAGCGGCGGTCAAGAAAATCGTTGCGTTTGCTGCCGAGTCAACGGAAAATTTAAACCTAATTATGCATTAGCTGCCAGTGTTATGCTGTACGACAAGATTGGACACTTGTTTATCAAACGTCTGCGACGTGAGACGCTCTCCTAGTGAAGCAAAAGGGTTCGACATGGCATTTACGTACAGGCGATGCACCTCGGTGGAAAACTGCAGTCATCAACAATGCGACACCATAAAAAGAAAAGTCACCACATAAACGAATTGATGGGGTTAGTGTTACCTACCAGTCGAAGGTCCGACTCGCGCGCTGGCGCATCTTGCAACACCGCAGCAAATTTTACCGACGTGTTTGTCACGTATCCATAAACTCGATATTCTTCAAAAGGCCCGAGAAAACCCAAATACATGTCATCCTTTGAGCTCGTGATGCCTGCGTCCCGCACTTTTTCTTCAATGACGTCCAACGACACATGCGCAATGTAATGGAAACCCAAGTCTTCACCTTCCTGTCCAAACGTTCGAATGTACAGGGGACTGTTCTATTCGTACAATCACAGACACGATGATTTCACTTCGGCAAGGATGACAGCCACAAAACCTACCGTGGCACCGATAGCGGCCAGGTCGCCCAATCCGCTGTCATTCGTTTTCTCCTTTTCTGAACTGGACTCTTCGTCTTGGTCTTGTTCAATTTCAGGCATAGGAAAACGCAAGATGGCAGTGATACCACTAACTTGGCCAAAAAAAAAAATGATGCATGCAAGCTACTGAATAACCGCACCGTGCCACCATAATCCCGTACACTTTCAACAAGATCGACGTATTTACGGCGCATGGATATATTTTGCTGACGAAAAAGCGAGTCCGTTATCAAAAGCGTCTCAATGGCCATGTTCGCGTTGGCACGCATAACGTGCTCGTACCCATAGTATGCACGGTTCTAATCGTTATGCAACATGTTAAAGAAGCGCTCCAGGCACTTAACATCTTCTACAGCTTTCGTATCCGCTATTTGAGACTGAATCGCGGGGTCATTGAGGACTTCGTCTAGTGCATGTTTGTAGACGATGAATGGCACAATACGAACTTGGGTTTATTTTCAAGGATGAGTTTGTCGTCTTGGCGAACAGCCTGCTGTTATGATCGATCATAAACTTAAAAAAGTCGTCTTTGACGAACACTTGACTTGCGAGCAATACGTACTTCACGAGCTTGAAATTAATATGCTGCCGAATAGAGCGCACAATATTCTCATCTTTTTTTAATTCCCTTAGGGTGAGCCGAGCTGCCTGGCCGTTTTTTTTTGGTACACTTGTTTCAATCTTGGCACGAATGACTGTCATATCACCTTTGATCGAGCACACGTGTGCCAGGCCGACCTGCATGACCACAGCTGCAAGCTCAGCTTGTTTAGATATATCACATGCCATATCTATTCGTTCTAGTGACATGATATCCCAGCAATTTTTGGTCAGCGTGAAGTCGCGGTTCATCTCGAGATCGAGCGTGTGGTATGCTCCCATTTGTCCACGAAGCAGTAAATAAGTTAATTTCACATTGTTCTTCGATATAAATAGCTCAAAGAGAAGTGAAAAACTCCATACCCTAACGTTTTGACCCTTCATGACATTTTTGCCCTTGATACGCAGTACACAGAGCACAGGATCGAAATATACTTGCTCCACCTACACATTATCCATTTTTAGTTCCAAATGCCCATCAAACTATTTCACAAATAACGAACCATAACCTGTAGCGTCATCCGCACGCGTTGGCCGCTAGTAGAGCCCGTTACGCCTTCCTTGACCACCTGTAGAAGCACGCGATTAAGTAAGAGCTTAGGTATTTTCGCTAATAGCTCGCTACTACCTTGCGTATTGTTGTGGTTTTGACCAAGTCCGTCACGTGAATGAGATTGTAGATATGCCACATGTTTTCCGGATCCATAGCGCGCAGCACCACAGATCCAACGCCATATTTTTCGCTGACATGCTTCTTCAGCAACTTCATAGTAACTTTGTGATGGGAGGGCTAGTGTTCTCTTCGGCCGCAACTTTTGCGCTCACAGTCAAGACCTTAAGAAAAAGCACGAGATAAAATAATTAAAGAAACTGCAGGATGGAAATTTTCATGAAGCAAAACGAACCTGAATACTAAAGTGAGAGATAAAAAACATCGCTATTCTGCTTCCTGCCGTTTTGAAAACTATTTGTCGCAGAATGCCAGTCAAAGAACCGGCATTCGTTGTGGAAATCTGCCTTTCTCTGATTTGTAAGGCCCATCTTATAAGCTAAATAAATCGAGGGTTACGGACACTATCGAGGGTTACATGACGTATTTATTTATTAAATAAGGTTCGCAAATATAAATAAGCCTCTTAATCGGGCAGATTCACAATTCTTTTAGCCAAATTGGATGAATATCACAATAATAATAAGAAGAAGAAGAAGAAGATGCATTTTACTATTAGTTAATATGAACTTATTAACCCTTAAGGTTAACTCAGGCATAGTAAAAGTACGTGAGGAGTGTCGTAGGAGGGTTTCGGAGGTCTTCACGCCAATTGTGGCGGTGGTGGAGTGATGTCGTAGAAGCACTGAAGACATTCCATCATCCCGTAAGTGGGTTTTCTTACTTTCATTGGCGACCACTGCTTGTAGTTGCGTCCTTCATTGTGCCCAGATGAATTCAATATGGTCTCTCTGTTTTTGTTATCGGTGTCCTTCATGAACCTTCAGGTGACGTAATTTCGACATCCCGATATGCGCTATTTCACACAACCCCCACCATAAACGACACATTTGATCTTGGTAATCATGAATTTCCAAGCTGTAATACATCATCATCGCCTTTATCATTAGCTCCGAGATCTCAGGAAATGTTCTTGACACTATCGCGGCATGATAATTAACTAGCTCATTCTGTTCCACTGTTACTCCGGTCCAATGTTGTTTCTGTCGAATCCAGAGGAGGTGGGACATTCTACCTCCCCAAACTATATGTGCTACGTCGGTCCGGCTGCTATGACAGTGATCATCTAGTATACATGGTTTGGTGAAATGATCTCTCCTGTAAAACGTATTCCATTGCACCGTTGCCATCCGGAATATAACCCACATTTGATAATCAGTTAGTATGTGTCCATGTTTCCATACCTTTTTTGGGAATTGGGCTTGATTGAGTGTCCACCAAGGGTCTCAAACTTGTCTCGCTGACCACTTCTGTACTATGATAGGAAGTTTGGACATCGCACGAAAATACAGTTTCCTGCAATATCTTCTAATTGGTACCGGTTTCCTCCATATTGATCTTGTTTCCTCATCTAAAGGCACGGAAATCTATGAAGCACTGGGTGAGGCTTACATACCACCATTTTGTCCTGATTCACGTTCCAGATATCTACGTTCGGATTGGAAGACGGTAACACTCTCCAGTAGATACCCGACTCTGTTTGACGCAGGCGTACGGTTTGACTCGTGTCTTTATGGCGTCCCTCTAATTGACCCTTGTCAATAACCTGCCATATGAACTCGTCTAATATCTTTGATCTTTGACATTGTTGGATAGGGGAAGGACTCCCAATGAACTGCTCTACTCCCACCCGAGGAGATGCAAGAACAATCGCACACATCCATCGTCGTAATTTAACGTAAGTGTGAGATGGAGTCGAATAACTCGATACCTGCCATGAATAAGCATTATTAGAGATTCATTGAATTCTCAAAGCAAATGACCACTTCTAGAATCCTGTCAAATTTCCGTGCTGTCAAGGTGCTCACATGTTCATCTCTTATATACGGGTTTCCGGTCCATTGAAATGTGCCCCAGAATGCTTATATTTGAGGTGTCAGTAATCCGTGATGGGGGATAGTAGTGACATCTGCAGTTATGGTTATTGATTGCCCAGGTAGCATTCCTCTAGTCACTCTGTGATTGCACTCTATGGAAGTTCTTGTTAAGAGAGGGACATACTCAGCGACGTATCTCTCTAACTGTTGAGTTTGATGGGAATCCGGTTCCAACCGTTGTCCCAGTTCAGACGCTAGTGACATAGTCTTCCGATCCAGTGCCTTATTTTTAACTAAAGTGCTCTTCTTGTATCTGGTTCTCGGCGTTATATCAGTAACTGGCTTGGCGAACTTACCATACCCTTCCAGGATAACCATGCAGTCTGGAATATATCCTCGGGTGATAACAACCACTTGTACTTGTCCTTCAATCTTTGTACTCTGATCGCTATGGGCAGTGCAATCAACCCTACTCCACCGGCTTTCTTGGGTGTGTAGATCAAAGCGTGAGACATCTTATGCCGCACGTTTGCTCTTCTTTTGGTGGACTTTGTCCAGATAAAGCTCTTTTGGATCTGAACTAACCGCTTCATTACATGTACGGGGGGGGGTCAAATACCTTCGCTTCAATAGAATCGCAGGTTCAACAATCGCATTAAATAGTGTGACGCGGTCTACGATAAAAATACCACACTGAGATGCCGTTGCCATTCTCTACTGAATACTACGTATTCCGAGTGCCCAGTTTCTTGTGTTCTATATTTACATTATACATTACCTATCTCATATTCCAGATATCGTACAGTGGATCCGGGAGGGACAACAGGTTTCCAAACCATTCTGTTAGATACACGGCTTGGTCGAGAAATAAGAAGTTGCTCTTACTTGTCTGAACCTGAAGTCCAGATAGACAACCAAATCGTCAAACGATCGTTGAACTTGTTCCGCCTTGTTTAAAACAACGGTTGAAGCGTCGACGAACGCCGGAAATTTGTGGTGCGTACCTCCCTCAACTGTAACCGGGTAATTGCCCTGTCTTCAGAATTGCTAACGCCAGCGGTTCTACTGCTACTATATAAATGAAAGGTGCCAAAGGACAATCTTGTCTTATGCCTGAGGTAACCAACAGTTGACGTGATCTCTCTTCGTTGACTAGATATTCAGTGGTTGTTCCATTGTGAAGGTTAGTCATCAATTGTATAAATGATCGTGAAAAACCGAAGAGCGATAACGTAGCGTGTATGTACTCTCGGTCCAACGAATCATATGCCTAAGCAAAATTGAGGAAACGAACACCTGCTCCGTGATTCGGACCGCCGGACTGTTGTTTGGGATCAGGGGAGATACTCCCTTTTATTTGGCGTACGGTTGGGACCCTCGATCGACCATCAAATCGGCGATTCCCGTCAAATGTACCCAAGATCGCGAGGCCCGTCGATGGCGTATGGGACTACAGCTCCACTACCAACATGCGCGGGAATAGGTCAATGAACGACTTTGGAGGGTGATCCAAGAAAGAGCTGATCGGAATAATCATCAGGCTGATTCTCATAATATCGAACCGGGATCAAGGGTCTGGCTTTACTTGGATCGCGTGAAAGAAGGATGTGCGAGGAAGTTAGCACGTATAAGGCACGGACCGTTACGTGTTTCTGAGCTGATCGGCGATCATGTCGCCCGGTTGATCACCTCAGGCACCGATTACGGAGTTTTCCCGACCGTCCATTTGTCGAAGTTGAAGCTGGTCCGGGAATTTCCCGATCGCCCCAAAACCAGGTTATCACTCGAAGATCAGCCAAGGTTTGATTTCGACGAGGCTCTTTTGCCTGAAGATAGTTGGGAAAGAGTTTGAAATCAATGTGGATTCGAAGGTGAGAAGATTTTGGACACCCAAGCAGACAAAAGGGCCCGATTCGGTCGAACCCATCGTAATTTCTTGGTCCAGAGGAAAGGTTATGACGTGGGTGGATCAACGAGACCTCAATTGTGGAGCTTTAGTAAGAGAATTTGAACGCGATCGGGTAAGACAGAACTGATTCGGAGTTATGCAATTTCACGAAGAAGGTAACCAGGAATCACAATAGTCGGGGCGACACATCTCTATGGATTGGCTAATGAAAACAATCCGACTAAGTCGAAATCAAGTTAAGTAAGCTGGTTCGGAGTCGACGGACATATATATGTTCTCATGACAATTATATTTACGTGCATATGAACAATCGGATACGCAAAACGAGGACAAGATTTGGAACCTGGGGATATCGTCTCAAATTTAGAACGCAAGAAACACATGAAAAAGTACTAAATCAATGGCTAAAAGAAAAACGAAATAAAACTGGTTGTCGCGATAATTAAGGGCCATACTTCGCACGCAGACGAGAAATTTGAAGTCCCGGATGATCCATAGGATTTAGGCGATACTGGTTTATACAAAGATCTTGGCGATCAGCGAAGGACAAAGCATCTTACAACGTGCCAATCGGGGTCGGGTGTCCATAACCAGGATACCAATCTCCGGCATCAGGCGTAACACCCTTCGCTTCCAGTCGGCGAACAAGCAGGTGCAATACGGCGGGAAACAGTAGAACATCCAAGTCACATTCGTTGATTTGGACGCCATCCACCACGAAATCGCAAATTTCAGCCCAAGCGACTCTGGCTTTGCTGCGGCGATGCTTGCGAGCATGGAAGTAATGTTCCATCCAAGCATCCTTGCGCGTGTTGAGGGTGATTGGGAACTCATGGGTAGCTTCCCATGTTGCTTGACCATGGTCCTCGCAGAATTGATCCAAACGTGCCTTCAAGGCGTGAAATCCGGGGTAATCGGGGAAATTATAACCCTGGCATAGGGATTGCAAGAACTTTCCAGGGCTTCGACTCGATCATGACTCGAACAGCAATTACTGTGAGCAAATCTGAAAGCCACTCGTCGTCCGAAGGTGCCGATGACTTGGCTGGGAAAATCCATCTTCTTGAGTGAGAGAAACAGCGAGGAACATTCTTCTTCTTATCTTGGGGGACCATAGGCGTTAAATTCCAAACTTGACGAGCACTCCATGGCTGGCGATTCACAAGCTGAGCCGCTGTTGGCCTAGTCTCTGAAATAACGTATAAGTCCATGAATTTCTTGTTTAGATCGTAGCTGTAGTCATCACGGCGGACGGCTGAACGCGAAGCCGGAATGAAGACGCCAGTAAAATTGGGAGGCCTACCGATCGGCGTTGCCTTTTTAGTCGACGGAGGATTACTTGAGGTGGTCGAAGCCGGTCGCTTCTCATCCAGTTCATCCATTCCATCGTCGTCCGAATAGGGTAAATTGATGGCTTGACTTAATGAAGTTGGTTTTGGTAGGTTCGCAGTCGAAGCTCGACGATCGGTGCTGCGCGACTTGGCCAAGGCGGTCCGGGTCCGTTCGTCCAAGTCCGTCGAATCACCATCGGAATCAGGGACGAACAGGCGAGGATATTTGTAAGGAGCTGGTTTCTTTTAGAATGGCCTTTCCGCTTACGAGTCGCCAAACCCGACGATGCTGGAACGGGTTCCGGAATTGGGGAAGGACCAGACCGTGCGGGTTCAGGTGCCACCGGTTCGCTAATCGCTGGCTGATCAACTACCACGTCGATCGGCGGAGGAGAAGTAGGGGAAAATGCCGGCGGAGGCGGGCCCGATCCAGGAAGATTTCACGGTGTTTTACTGGCTGGGCCGAGGGTGCTGACCAACTGGGAAAATCCACATGGAGTCCTCTGAATTCAGCATTCGAACTGGTCCACTTATTTATCGTCTGGTGGGCGACCTTCCTCAGATCGACGAGACGACGTGTCCGGGCATACTCATCCAGCTGCACGGTCGCGAATTTGACTCGAGCAAGATTTAACTCCCGCCGACGATCATCGGCCTCCTTCTGATTCTCACTCGACCGTTTCAGAACACTGGAACGGCCAATGTGAGAATCAGAGAGATGCTTGACCAGGAGGTTAACCTGCTCGTCCATATGGCGCGTCTCTATCTCCAAACGTTCTACATTTTGGATCGTATGGACCCTCTCTTGGATTAACTGGTCATGGTTATGATGGTGGTCCTCGAGCAATTGCAGGTGGTCCACCGTCCAACCATTGACTTCATCATATTCTCGATGCGCTCATCTGGAAGGAATAAAAGAAGTAGACATATGCCTCGGATAAGTCATATTGAACGGAACATACCTTGATCGCGGACGGTAATGGATAGAGAGTGAACCATGGAGTGCAACAAGGCAACGGTGTTGGAGGGTTGTGCCGAAGCGCGTAGGGCAGCAAGATCGGCGGATAACTGATCGCGCTTAGTTGTCAAGACCTGGATGCGGTCTTCCAGCTTTGACCGGTCACGGTTTTGGTCGGCGTGAAGAGTGCTGAGCTGGTCGCGATCCACCTGTAAAGCTGGCAGTCTCTTCACCAGGTCAGCAGATCCACATTCCAAGCGATCTATCGTAACCTGTTGGTAGAACAACTCAGAACGAAGTGTCCGGTTGGTCTCGCATAAGGAGGCCAGCTCAGGAATCGTACCCCGAAGACCCAGCCGCAGTCCGCCGAACCCAAGGAGATCGAACGAGTTCCTTCCACTAAGAGCGCCAGTTGCTCCAGATAACTAAAAGAACGGCTCGGAAGGGACGAGGTGGCAAAACTCAGGAGCGGACGGTAGGAAGCCAACGTTGATGTCGGAGATAGGAAGCTGGTCACGATCGTGGTGGTCGTGGAAGTCGAGGCCGGAGAAGTCACGGTTGTTGAAAGGCTTGGATCAGACGAACTTGATCTTGGGGGTAAGATACTGTCTGGAGGATCAGTCGGAGAGGCCGGTAAAAAAAACAGGAGGCAGAACTGGATCAGACATGATCGCCAAGTGGGAAATATCGTTATGAGTAGTCAAAATACAGTCGTTGCGCGGCTACAGTTAGTCTCAGGGGCGGCTGTGGTAGAGTGATTCAACAAAATCAAGAATAAGTGGTCCACACACGGCTGTTGATTGGTGGCTGTGGCAACACCCATCAAGATGAAACCGTTGATGGGTGGGACAGGCTGGTTCTATTCAGGATGGTAAAAAAGTGATAACGGGTTGTCGGAAACGTGGAGAAAACCAAGATGATGACGTTGTCGCGCACTGTCCCAGAACCCTAATGGACCAGTGACTATCTCAATTGGATATGAATATCCAGATACTGGACCGAGTTCGTGTGAACGTGCGAGACCGGATCGGTCAAGATATATGTGATGGGCAGTACTAGAGACGGTTTGATATATCAGGCACGGTAAAACCTTGTCATTGGAGTGGATCATGGACGATCCAAGTGTTTTAAGCTGGTGAGATATTGAGATCTCGGTTGACCGGCCGAACAATCTGGCCCCGCCTTAGAATGTGGAGATCAAGTGTATGACGGAGCACGACGCGTGAAATGGCGAGCTGTATAAGGCTTATCAACTGAAAAACAAACGACAAGGGTCAACGAACTTGTTCCGAATCAGCATTAAAGGATCAGATCGGACCCCACTCTAAGAGAAGTGCTTATTCAGGTTCAACCTCGCGGTTTAACATACAATGGAGGTCGAAGATAGGGCTGAGCGAGCGGGGAATGCCGATGTTTTGGTGATCCTGAGGTGTTTCGAAGTGATCCGGGGCTGATTCGCCCTGATTCCCGTGCCGGTCCCGAACCGGTTTGGATCAGCCCCGAATCAGCCTCCAGGCGTTGAGAGAGAAGGAGTTTCAGCCAAGATCGCGTTTGAATCAGGCGAGCAATTCCTGAGAGACCAAGCCCGAGCTGGATATAAGCTGATTCTTGAGGTGTAAGGTTGGTTGAAGATCGCCAGAGAACCCGATCGTGATCGGTCCAAAAAGTGGTACGGATCAGGTTGAAGGTGCGTTGAAGATTGGTTTATGGTGGTACTGGAACAACTTTGTGACGAGATGGGCAAGATTGAAACATGAGATAGGTCACATAAGTTTGTGTATGGTACATTAGTATTAGGTATTGCATATATAATAACAGGTTTTGAATTTACCCCCTAAGCAAAGAGTCGCTCCGCCATGAGTCGCGGTCATTGGGAGCACAGGGTTAACTAGGCCCCTGAAGCTCAACTCAATTCCCGGTTAAGACGCGCATAGACGCATTTTGAAGTCGCCGATGGGATTTATTAAGGTTTTCAACCCTCGCCCCCTCACGCGCACATGTTTTGAACACGTTTTATTAATTGGAAAGGTTTCCTGGAGATAACGTTTGTGGTTTACTGTGGAAGATCGTGGTTTTCGTGGTTTCTCGTTATCTCTCGTTTTATTGGCTGGCCTGATCGGACGAAGTTTCCTGACGAGTGCCTTTAGATACTTAACCAAGTATCGACACTAACTCGTTCTCCGGTGAAGATTCCCACCCGAGAACACCCCCGTCTCGAGAAGATCATATCCCCCGACCTGATTCGTATCATCCTTCTCATCTAGAAAAACCTGAGTGAGTGTAACCACCGAAGATCAGTGGGTACACAAGGTGAGATGAAGTTAAATATGGATTCTATCGTACATGACGACCGGTCATAAGACCGGGAGGATCGGACCAGTCATCATAGTAATGATTCATCCGAATCTGATGCCGATTAGGAATAACGGAGTAGCCCCTCCGATAGTTGGTCGTCCAGGCTAGTGGGTATAAGGTAAATTGGCTTATGAAGTAATGCAAAGTACTTTCCAAAGGGCGCATTCTGATTGGCGGAAATACGGACAAAGGGCGCGGGGACCGGATAGCCGCCGCCGATGATGCCTACAAGTGGCCGGGCGGCGCCAGGCTGGAAATCAGGCTGGCGGACATGACAAGGGGCGTGGATAGTCGAACAGGCGGGCTAAGCGGACGGGAAGGCCACGTATGGCGGACGGCCGAGGCACGGATGGCGGATGGCAGATCGGCGACGGGCTAATTCAGAAAGTATGAGTGAAAGGAGCCTGAAAGAAGATGATTGTTCTAGTGGATGAAGGAGGCACCCGGATCGGATGAGAAGCTGCCGAGAAATTGCTAGCGCCAGCGGCCAAGGGGCTCGGATGAATGGCCATCCGGCCGAGCCGGCCGGGTACAATGTACCATCCGGACTGGTACCAGCTGGGTTCGGTGTACCGGCCGGGTTGGTACCATCTGGGGTTGGTGTACCGGCCAGGCGGGTACACAAAGTCGGAGTTAACCGGGCTACTTCGGGTAAGGCACATGACTGGTCAGCCGGGTTATTTGGGGTAGGTTACACAAAAGGGAGTATTGGATATAGGATAAATCAGTATACGTTTCACTTTCTTAGACACAAGTCGCTTTCATTGGTTCGCAGCAGAGAGCTAACAGGGTCCCCTCTTGCTGCTATTGGTTTACCCGGGGAAGGTTAAGTTAACCCACCGGAAGTCCCCTGACCGGGAGTCGCGGCGTCTTCGTATACTCACCTCAAGTCGCCCGTGTTTTGAGCACGGTATTAAGTATTGGGAAGTGGTGACATTTTGGCCTTCTGTGGAAGAGTGTGGAGTTATATCTACCTTACGTACACATTTGGATTCGCCCTTCATTATTATTGGTTTAGCTGGCCGATTGATTATTCTCGGTCCAGCCGGCACTATACAATCTTCAAGTGTCTTATTGGTTTAGCTGGCCGATTGATTATTGTCGGCCCAGCCGGCACTATACAAAGTTCAAGTGTATTGCCAGACGAGCTCCCCGGTGACGATTTCCGCCCAGGAGCTACCCCTAGACCTAACCCTCATCTCCCTATTGGACGGATTTACACTTTTCGCCCTAGGGTCCACCAGGAGAGCAAACCACCCAGTACAGCAAAGAGTGTCATTAGTGTGGGCCACACTAATTTCGCACTCAAAATTTTGCATGGAAAATCGAAATTAGTGTGGGCTTCGGTAATTCTGCACCCACACTAATAATGTCGCTGCGAAATTAGTATAGGCCACACTAATCGTGTTGTGCATAAATAGCGTGGGTTTTGCAGCACTGAGTTAAGGCAGTGTACAATTTATCACGAACTTTGGCGCTTCCAGTGGAAGGCGAACGACTTGTACGGCTCACCAATCGAGGCATGGATCTCGGCTTTGAATTGCCACAACTCAAATGTGTTGTTTTCAGGTGCAGATGACGCCTGCCTGAAGGGATGGGACTTGCGAGCTGATACCGCGACTCCAACATTCAAAAATTCGCGGCAGTACTCCATACCCGTATGTAGCATTCTCTTCCATCCACTAGATGAACACGTCGTTGCTGTCGGTAGCTACGATCAGCAGGTAGCCGTCTGGGACCACCGCACCATGACAATTCCGCTTGTCGTTCACGACACTGGTGGTGGCGTGTGGAGTTTGAAATGGCACCCAGACGAGAGCCGCAAGGTAAGCTATGGTGCGTAGTACTTGACAACAGGCAGATCGAGATGATAAGCTCACTCATATGTATCCTTGCTGCAGGACCTATTACCTGCCGCCTGTATGCATAATGGATTCCAAGTAGTGGAGCTGGAAGCGTGCAAATCAAAGCTGCACAGGGCAGTGAGCTACGATTGTCACGACTCGCTCGCGTATGGTGTGGACTGGTGGCTACACCCGGCGGCGCTGAGTGCTAATGCACCTGTGGTCGGCTCTGCTTCCTTTTATGCCCAAATCAATTAGGCGGTGCCCTTAGTGTTTCCCTTCGTTAACCATTTGAGTCACCGAATGGAGAATAGCGGTGTAAGAAGCTGACGGTGTTCCAGTTGGTGTACTCAATCATGAGTCGACGATTGTTTCTCTATTCTCGAATTTGCTGCGGAGTCGAAAGTGGTCATGACCCGGACGATATGGTCCCATTCCAGCTCGTGACTGAAGAAGGAAATGCGATGACCTCGGTCTTCCGGGTGACGTTGAGGGGCGATGAACTAGTTGTTGGCCTTCAGGATTCGGTGAAGAAAATGTACACAAACAACCATCTCGTGGGGATCGCGGCATCCGATCTTACAGTCTTAAAAAAAAAGAACACGAGTGGCGTGAACCAGCAGCTGGAAAGAGACTTCCCGATTGGTGCGCTCGGTGGATCAATGAAGGATACGCTCATTGTGGAAGTGACAAAGATGACCAACAAGTGGAAACGAAGGTGGCACCAAAGCTCAGTAATATTGATGCTGATGAAAATGGGCTCCCTTACGTTTCTTACAATGAGGTGGAGAGAATTGTTTCTAAGCAACGATTGAAGCCTATCACCGATAAAGACATTGAGATGATGTATGCATACCTGCGTCTTGTGGTCAAGGTGCATCAAGAGTGGGAAGAAACCGGAATGAGTTCATTTCGTTGTGTGGGATACTTGTTTGGTTAAGTTAGGTGAGGTGTTTGGTGATGTCCAGATTCTGGTCGATGAATATGTTGACAAAAATAACGATATGAAACGTAGGCAAAGATAATTTTTGTGCGGGCATTCTAGAGGGGACACTGGCGGACCCCGATGAATTAGAGAAAGGTTTTTCTTCAAAAGTATGGATGACATTTTCGAGCAAGGGGCGGTGAAATAGTTTATCATTTGCTAACTCGATGTGAATTGCTGCGGATATGCTCCAAGCTTGTTAATTACGATGTAACAGACTCCGCATTACTGTAGTCTGTGAGAACGTAATTCTTAGTTGAAATGCGGCGAGCTAACCCGCACTCAATACCCCTATTCATCACTCGCAGTATCACGGTAAGAGGTACGGGTTTTGGCAAATGGAATGTGCGAAATTAGTGCGACTTATTGTGGAATATTGAAAAAGAAAAATTAGTGTGGCCCATGGTATTTGCGCACCCACACTATTTTCCCACCCACACTAATGACACTTTTTACTGTACTGACGGGTACACAAGGTGAGCTTTCAACATGCAACATCCGAGCAGTCACGATCAAGCGGATGGAAGTGACCGATCCAGCCGGCCAGATGCCGGATCGGATCATGACTCGGATGGACGGAGTACCCCTCCGATAGTCAGTCGTCTGGGACCCCCGTGGGTGTTCGCGTCTCAGGAAGATTTTCTGAGAGCGACTACACCACAATGGTGCGCGTGCCCGGATCTCTTGGTGACCCTGGATATCACCGCGAGTCCCTAGCGGGCGAAAGACCTAAACCTGTCAAATTTGTTGACGATGTTGTGTCGGGTGCATTGGGGAAGGCATATCGCCCCCAATGCTGCTAAAGATGGAAGGATGCGATGGTCGCCTCGGATTGGGGGAGTTCGAGGTTGACATTAAAGAAGAAGTTACTCCCCTAGAGGCTCCGCCGGGGGCAGATTACGGTACTACTTACTGTAGTGCCGGCCGCTACACGGATGGAGCCGGATCGGACTATGGTGCAAGTCGCCATAGTCCGAGGAAGGATCATGGTTCCGACCATGATCCTAACAAACAAATGCATATTATGGATATAAAAGAAAAAATCAAGGAAGAAAAAGCGGAAGTCGGATACGACCGGAGTGGGAAGCCGGCCGGATCGGGACCAAGTCCCGATCTGGCCCCCCTACCCCTAAAGAAACCGGATTGGCAGGAATCGGATTATCCGACCCACAAAGACAAACCGCGCTTCGAAGAGGAAGAAAAAAAGCAGGACGGCCTATCGACGGATATAGACTTGGAGCGTGCTTTCCATCTTCACGAGTTGGGGCAATTCTTGCGGACGGATAAGGTGCTGAAAATAACACGGCCGAAGATCATAGGCGGATTGAAAGGTCCCGTCTCTCCCCAACTCTCTCAGACGGCCACGTGTCCCTTATTAGAGGACTATTCGATCAACTCAAACAAGCCGGCATTAACACCGGCGTGTTTGATCCGAACGAGCTGTTTGATCTGAAGATGGACAAGTTGAAGGAGGCGTCCAGCGCCCTGCACGACCGCTTGGTACCGCTAGTGGGTTGCTCGCCGCCGTCGAAGAAGATGACAGCTACGACTGGAGTGGCGCCGTCCACGCCGCCGGCAACAAGCAGACCGGCCGGGATACACTCAGGTTCTTCGCAGTACGAGTCTGCCCCTTCGGAAGCGGACTCATCTGATTCATCGGTGGGTATCACCCGCATGACGCTTGGCCCAAGGGGAGCAGCGCGTGTGGCGACGGCCATGAGGCTTGGAGGACGTGAAGATCCGGGTACGCCCGAGCGGAAGAACGCCAGCCAGTACAGCGTACAGGCCTGGCGGACGGCGACGGCGGATCCAGAACCGAAGGAGGAAGACGAAGACGCGGATGGGCGGATCAAAAAGGAATGTCAATCTGGCAGCCCGGCCGCCCCTCAAGTCGCCCCTCAACGCCCCTCAAGTCGCTCCTCAGGTGCCGGATCACCTGCAAAACATGTTTTCGGCGATGATGGAGCGATACTTGGAAGAGCAACGTCGGCTGAGCGCCAGCCGCGGCAGTCCGAAGTCACCGGACCAGCCGGCTCGTCGTGGAACGCAGGCGTCCGAGCCAGTCCAGTACTATGCGAGGGAGCCAAGTGACGAAGACATGGAGTCGGTGCAGTCCAAGCAGAGTGAACCCCATGCCGCCCCGCCGAGCCGCCAGACAGGTCGCCGGACCGGACGTCGGCCAACGAATAGGAAGCTGTCTCTCAGCGACGTGGATATGGAATCCGTGAAGTCGGCCAAGTACCATTACGATTCGGATGACTTGGATCTGGGGATGGCCCGCCGAGCCCATATGGCCTCGGCCCAAGCGTTTGACGCGGATTCGGGAGCGATCACGAGGGTGCGAATGTCGGCCACGTCCGAGCTGAAAGACTTCACCGGACGCGACACGGACGAGGACCAAGCCCGAGGATGGCTGAGCAAGACGAAGTCGGCATTTCTCAGAGACCGGACGTCGGACTATGAGAAGTGCCTGATCTTTGGGGATTTGATGAAAGGTCCAGCGAAGAACTGGATCCAGCAGCTCAGCCGGGAAATCCGAGGAAATTGGCTGGCGCGTTCGAGGAACAATACTGTGGATCTGGAACATCGGCGGCGCGGCAATATTTCCACACCAAGAAGCGGGCGGATGAGTCCCCCCTGGAGTATCTCCATCGCTTAAATGTCGCCGGCATGAGGGCGGATATCCCCGTTAAAAAAGATGCCAGCCGGTCGGAAGCCGCTCGTGAACATGTGGAACATTTCATCGGCACGTTTGACGATCGGGAGCTGGCAGACCAGCTGGCGTTACTGCGGTTGAAGAATATCACGGAGCTGGAATTGACGTTGCGCACCTATCTAAGAGCGAAGAAGCGAGGCCCCAATGCGGCAGTTGGAACCGGCCGTTTCAAGCCCCGATTTAACCCGGATCAAAGAGGCCGGCCGCATCTACCAGGACGGCCCGAGCCGTCCGCATGGTCGCCCGAGAGTCAGACGCGACCAGCTCGGAAGAGGAGTATCAGCGATCCGGGCGCGAGTCTGAAGAAGAACAGTATCGGTACCTTTTCTCGGCAGAAGCCAGTCAGCCGTCCAGGCTGCCAGCAGGGTCCGGTAAGCCGAAGGGTTTTCCGGCTCGAACTGACCAGGATTACCCCAGGCGCAAGTGCACCCACTGTGGGTCCATCAAGCATGACGACCGGAGCTGTTGGAAGCGGCTGACGTGCAAGAAGTGCGAGAGGAAGGGACACCCGGCGGAACACTGCCTGTTTACGTGTAAGACTTGCGGGGAGGTGCATGAGGCGGGACTGTGCCCAATTGAAGAATTCTACAACCTGATGAAGAAGTGGTACGTCCCGACCAAGCATGCTGGAATGCTGCCGCCCGGAGCGGAAAAGGTGTTAAACTAAATCGCTCGCCAGGTTGGAATCTGGTTCGAGCCGAGCGGTCTAGTGTTAGTATCTATGCATATGTCGGTAAAGAGGATAATCAAGAAGCAAAGCAAAGGATAACCGACAATACATGTAAGTTTGACGATTACGTCACCCGGTCCCCGGCCGGTACGGCTGACCCCTTCCTGGTGAGCAGTATACGGACGGATGAGTATTCCCGGTCTGAAGTGCGTATGGAATTGAACCTGTTACCTGGCGAGTCGCGAGGTTATTGGAAGTATCATTCGCCGGATAAATGGTTCAAGCAGGCCAAGGCGGATGGGAAAATCAATAACCAGAAAGCTACCATGCTGCTCGACTCTGGCGCGGAAGTGTCTATCGTGGACACCACCTTTGCTCGTAAGGTGGGGTGTGAGATAGACGAGACGAAGCGGCAGGAATGTATCGGCATTGGAGAAAGTTCGTACATGACCCAAGGAAGGACAAGAGTCAAGATTACGTTAGCTGGGTCGTTGGTATATTACTTTACCGCCTGGGTAGGCAAGCTGGCCGGGCAGGATGCAATTCTGGGTATGGATTTTATGGTCCCGGCCGGCATACGGCTGGACTTATCGCATGGAACATTGACGTTGCCGGACGAGGTACAGATCCAGCTGGCCGGCCGGCGGCCCTTATATGGCGCCCACGTCCAGTTCCTCAAGTTAGGTCAGTTTGTAACGGTGCCAGTTGGAAAAGCGGTGGAAGTAATGTTACGACCACACGACAGGCGGAGTAAGTTATGGCTGACAAGGGGCGAGTGCTGGGTAACGTTTGTTAAAGGAGGTGGTCATCTCAATTCTATAAGCGTGACCAACATCTCTGAAAAGCCCCTCACCTTGCATGAAGACGTGATTATTGGAATGTGGCTGGCCGAGGACAAGGTGCCCCGCCGGCCGGGCTATGTCACTATTGGCTCAAGACGCTATATTGAGTGGCAAAACCTGGCTTTTCAGGCAACCACCGATCTGGTCAGCGAAGAGGAAGAATTAGAAGAGAACCAGACGCCGATGGTGGCTAAACCCGAGTACCGGACCCCTTCTAAAATATTGACGCGGAGCCGGCCGTCGCCGGATCCGGCTGAACGTATTGGCCGAGACTATGCCCCGATCGCGGAACTGGTTTTGCCCACCCAGGGAAAGACGGACGAACGACAGAATCAGGAGAAAGGACAAAGCAGAGTTACATATGCGGTCAACCCCGATGACAGATGGTTTGACGACCGAGGTGAAGGCGGATCGGCCCAGCCGGCCGAGCGGAATTCGGAAATTCCGAAGGCGGATCGGCCCAGCCGGCCGAGCAGAATTCGGAAATAACCGAAGGAGGATCGACCCAGCCGGCCGAGTAGAATTCGGAATTAGCCGAAGGCGGATTGGTGATCAAAATTCGGAAATAGCCGAAGGCGGATCGACCGAGCCGGCCGATCAAGATCCCGAAGCAGCCGAAGCTGACCAAGTCTGCATTCATGAAGGGGGCGAGCTATATGTTGAAGGCATGGAAGATCAGATGGCGGTGCTACCTGAGGTAACCCCCTGCCCCCCAGCGGTCACTATTGACGATCTACAAGTGGGAGACCCGGATGTGAGCACCCCAGAAGAGATCGGCAGATTGAAGGATATTATATGGAAAAGACAACATCTGCTGATTGGACCAGGAAACGCACTTCCTCCGGCCGCCCATGGGGCGGTATGTGACATTGATGTGGGAGGCGCCAAGCCGGTCGCACAAAGATGCCGAAGAGTCGCCCCCCAGTATCGGGAAAAGCTGTCAGAGCTTATCAAGGGTTTGCTGGCCACCAAGATAATTCAGCCGTCCACCTCGCCATGGGCCTCGCCCATTGTAATTATTATCAAGAAGAATGGGGTGGATATAAGGTTGTGCATTGACTACCGGCTGGTGAACCGGCTGACTAAGCTGATGATTTACCCGATGCCGCTGATAAACGACCTGCTGGAGGACTTGGATAAAGTTTTGTGGTATTGCTCATTGGACATGGCCAGTGGATTCTGGGTGGTCTCTATGACCGATCGTGCACGGGAGATCTCTGCGTTCGTGACGCCCTTCGGGTTGTTCGAGTGGAACCGGATGCCGTTCGGTCTGAAGAATGCCCCGCAGATTTATCAACGGCTGATAGATAACGCGCTGTATGGACACTTCAAGATCAAGGCGGATCAAGATCCGGCTCTGGTCGGAGATGTGTTCACCGAAGGTGACCCGGACCCCGACCCAAAACCTTCAGTTTTGGGGCGGCGGTCTTACATTGATGACATTCTCGTTGCGGCGACTACCTGGGATTCACTGTGTGACAAATTGGAGAAGTTAATGATTACGTGTGAAAAGTGGAATCTTTCGATTAGTGTGGTTAAGAGTTTCTGGGGAAAGACTAAGGTGACCTATTTGGGTCATCAAGTTTCGATTGCCGGATTGGAAGCTAATCCGAAGGATTTGGAGTCCTTGAGTAATCTGCCTTTCCCGCGATCCCTAAAGGCTATGCAATCCTTTTTGGGCAGCCTGAATTATTACAGTCGGTTCATCGAGGATTTCGCAGTCTATGCTGTGGTCTTGTATGAGTTGCGGGAGGTGGATTACCATAAGCTGAGAGAGCATGATAGGCAAGCGGAGACGCGAGCCGGGTCGGCAATATCAGCCAATGAGATGCCGCCCTTGCCAGCTATTTTGGCCAATGAGACGGCGCCCTTTTCCGCCCCGACAAGCGGCCGGCCGCCGGATCCCTGCGCGGCCGGCCCGGACGACCACATGACCCGGGCGATGGTGGCCTTCGGTATGTTAAAGGCGTAGATGGCGAACACATCAGTCCTGAAACATTTCGATGTTAATAAGACTCCGGTGGTCATCATCTACGCTAACAAGTGGGCCATCTCGGCCACTCTCGTGCAAGATCATGACGGAGTGTACTGTCCCGTGACATTCACCAGTCGGACCCTGAAGGCTAATGAAGTCAACTACGGATTGGTGGATAAAGAAGTTTTGGCTTTATTGCGGATCTTGGATGTGTGTTATACCATGTTGGTGTCTCGGCCTATCAAAGTACTATCTAGACGGTCGACCCTATCATGGCTCCTGACGGCGAATGGAATTGACGGCCGGCTGGGGAGATGGGCGGCTCTGCTGTCTCAGTGGTCCCTCGAAGTGATTAAGTGTACTAAAGGGGAAGAGGAAATACTGGGCACACTGGCTGCCAGCATTACCCCCAGGGCAGAAGTGGAGGAAGCACTGATAGCGATCGCGCCTCGGAAGCAGCCTCGACAAACTATCGTATTACCGCCGCCAACAGTGGGACCCACGGAGGAACTAATGGTTTTGAGTTTTGACGGGTCGGCGAGTGTAAAGAAAGGGGTCGGGGCCTATAGTGCCATTGTGTGGAAGCTGCCCGAATGGAAAGTGGTCGCGGCCGCCTCGGATTTCACGCCTGGCATTACGGTGAACGAAGCGGAGTATAGAGGGTTGTTGCTTTGCCTAGATCTGTTGGCTGGCCGGACACAGGGGCGGATCATCATATGTGGTGATTCCAACCTGGTGATCCGGCAAATCACAGGAGAGATAGATTGCAAGGCACCCCGGCTGAGATTGTTGAATGATCGGGTTATGTCCGCCTTGCGGAGATGGCCGGAGCACGAATTGCTACATGTCAAGCGAGAGTGGAATAACAGCGCAGACCATCTGGCCACCTTGGCCATGCGAGATCAGATCGGTCTCACCGTTTCAGATCCAGTGTTGTTAGACGGATTGGCGGAGATGAATAGGCTATCGGAGATAATTAAACCGGCCGCTAGATACGAGGACCCTTCACCCGGATCCAGCCGTCCCGTGGAAGAGGAATATGGCGACCGTGACTGGGAACAGGACGTTCACGCCCGATCGGACCAAGAATTGCCCTGCGGCAATAAAAGGTCCCTCTAGGCGGATCCCCAAGCAGGCTGGACGAGACTAACCACGGTTAGTAGTCAACAGTAAATGTTTGGAGTGGGAACGAAAGAGGAACGGATGGATATATTAAAAGAGAAACGAGAGAAATAAAAGAATAAAAGTAAGCCCGATTGCTCATCCCTGTGGATGACTGTACTTGCCGTGGAGCCGAGTCACTTGAAGTCCAGGGTGGTGGAGGGCCTGGGCGTGGGAGTCGCGCAGGTGGTTTCAGTTGCCCCGCACTTTATCTAAGTCTTGGGACACCTGGCGGAGTCGGGTACGAAGGTGCGAAAGTTCTCGGAAAAATGTCAGGGATTTTAGCGGACTGCTGCTTCAGCTGTTCCAGCTGTTGGACTGCGGAGCGACAAGGACATAAAGACTGTAAGCGACTGGGTCACAACACAAGAGGAGAAGAGGCACTTACGCTGAAGTTTCGATCTGTGGACCAATTCCCGATTGGCAGTCCGGAGGGGCTCGACGACGTCTTCCAGCATGCGGAGGCGGTTCCGCTCTTCCGTCAGGATGGCGACTTGACGCTCGAGATCGGCCACCTGTTTCTGAAGAGCGATTGTTTCCGGAGATGGACCCCGAACGGCAGCTTCATCGGCCCGGCGGTTGGCAGCGGCGAGTTGTCGGACCAAGTCAGCTTGGATGTGCTCCAAGCTATCCACTTGGGCGGTCAACATCTCCAGCCTTTTCTCCATCCCCGCCGTTTCGGAGATGGGGGCGGATGGCGCGGCGGCTTGCTGTAGAGCGTCCGTAAGCTGACCCACAATGGCCCTGAGGCGGGCCACCTCATCCTCCGCTGTTTGACGACTGAGTTTCAGCTCAGCGACCCGGGGGTTCAAGCGGTCCAGCATCGCACAAGAAGTCTTGAAACTCTGAGACAGAGCTTCATAGTTGGCCTGACAGGATTGAAGCTCCGCCCGAAGGAAGAGACGACGGCCTTCAATCCGTCTCGGTCGCCGCAAGCCTGGCCGTGGACACGGAGTGCAGCTTCGGCGTCGGCGGTCGACAGCACCAGATCGGGAGTACGGGACGATTTCGGCGGTTTCGCGACTTCCACCCCGCTGGCGGGCGAGTCGTCGTCCACGAGAACGAGACGACAGACGTTGTCCTTGTCGATTTGCAAAACTGGAAGTATATCAAGATAAAGTCAACATCTGTGGACGTGCTTGCCAGCCGGTGGGGAGACCGACTGGGTTCACGAAAATCAATTTAAATTAATGGACGACGTACCAAAGCGGGGCATAGATGAGCAGTATCAGATCAAGTGGGTTCGGGTGAGATCGTGCCTCAACCGTTGTGCGGCCGTGACGCGACTCAGGGGTGGCTGTGGTAAAGTGACTTATGAAGTAATGCAAAGTACTTTCCAAAGGGCGCATTCTGATTGGCGGAAATACGGACCAAGGGCGCGGGCCCCGGATAGCCGCCGCCGAGGATGCCTACAAGCGGCCGGGCGGCGCCAGGCTTGGAAATCAGGCTGGCGGACATGACAAGGGGCGTGGATAGTCGAACAGGCGGGCTAAGCGGACGGGAAGGCCACGGATGTTGGACGGCCGAGTGGCAGATCGGTGACGGGCTAATTCAGAAAGTATGAGTGAAAGGAGCCTGAAAGAAGATGATTGTTCTAGTGGATGAAGGAGGCACCCGGATCGGATGAGAAGCTGCCAAGGAATTGCTAGCGCCAGCGGCCAAGGGGCTCGGATGGATGGCCATCCGGCCGAGCCGGCCGGGTACAATGTACCATCCGGACTGGTACCAGATGGGCTCGGTGTACCGGCCGGGTTGGTACCATCTGGGGTTGGTGTACCGGCCAGGCGGGCACACAAAGTCGGAGTTAGCCGGGTTACGTTGGGTGAGGTACATGACTGGTCAGCCGTGTTATTTGGGGTAGGTTACACAAAGGGAGTATTGGACATAGGATAAATCAGTATACGTTTCGCTTTCTTAGACGCAAGTCGCTTTTATTGGTTCACGGAAGAGGGCTAACAAGGTCCCCTCTTGCTGTTATTGGTTTGCCCGGGGAAGGTTAAGTTAACCCACCGGAAGTCCCCTGACCGGGAGTCGCGGCGTTTTCGTATACTCACCTCAAGTCGCCCGTGTTTTGAACACGGTATTAAGTATTGGGAAGTGGTGACATTTTGGCCTTCTGTGGAAGAGTGTGGAGTTGTATCTGCCTCATATACACATTTGGATTCGCCCTTCATTATTATTGGTTTAGCTGGCCGATTGATTATTCTCGGTCCAGCCGGCACTATACAAACTTCAAGTGTCTTATTGGTTTAGCTGGCCGATCGACTATTCTCGGCCCAGCCGGCACTATACAAAGTTCAAGTGTATTGCCAGACGAGCTCCCCGGTGACGATTTCCGCCCAGGAGCTACCCCTAGTCCTAACCCTCATCTCCCTATTGGACGGATTTACACTTTTCGCCCTAGGGTCCACCAGGAGAGCAAACCACCCAGTACTGACGGGTACACAAGGTGAGCTTTCAACATGCAACATCCGAGCAGTCACGATCAAGCAGATGGAAGTGACCGATCTAGCCGGCCGGATGCCGGATCGGATCATGACTTGGATGGACGGAGTACCCCCTCCGATAGTCAGTCGTCTGGGACCCCCGTGGGTGTTCGCGTCTCAGGAAGATTTTCTGAGAGCGACTACACCACAGGTATCCGAATTCCATCCAAAACCTCCGTTGTGGATTTTGAAATCGGCTCCACCACAGCTGTGCAACTTACACTCAAGGTTATTCACGATGAAGTGGAAAATGAACGTGTTAAATTCTCCAAGAGCGCAAGACATGGTCCAGAAATGCGCAGTGACTATGATACGTACTGTTCTTCCATCGATTGCTGCTGCGATTGATGTTAAAGAAGAGCACATAAACTACGTGGTATTTTGCTGCAAACTATTGCGGGTTAGGTGGAACATGGCCGGTGCCTTCTGCTACTCTGATTGAAAGTGGATTATTGGGTCGACCTTTCTGTAAAAAATTGGAACCAACTTCTTCAGTACATGCTCTGCAGTTTGTAAGGGAAGTTGTTCGTGCCTGCCGTCACGATGACTCATAATGCACAATTTTGTCCTGCTAGGAAAAGCACATTCAAGCGCATTCGGCAACACGGAATTGTATCTTATTGACTGCGCACGAACGATGTCTGAATGTGGACAAGCGTTCATTATGTATTTCGTGGATTATTCGCTGAAATTGCAACCTGATTCCTTGGTATTTGAATTTTTAAACACTCTACTTTTCTTCACATCCATGAATAATCTCGAGTGATCGACAATACCATGGAGTTTTGAATACATATTCGCACATACATACGAAGAGCGGGTACGTGTTTGAATCCTTTATCTCACGTTTATTGACTATTTCGATTGAGCGAGCGCAGTATCCTGAAGGATTTGAGCTCTTCCCTGAAGCTGCCAAAGAGCGCTTTTAATTGTACCGAAGCGAATCTCGTAACGTTTCCCGTGACTTGCTACAGTTACTAGGGAGAGCGAAGGCAAGTTTATCGTTGACGCCATTCATGCTGTTTTTCAGCTGCTGATTCAGGAGCTCCTTTATCATCGAATGTACGTGGACCTCGCCGATTATTGTATGCAACATCTTACCTAATCGGTTTCGTTGTAATTATGATTAGTTGTGGTAGTGTACAGAAGTTTACGTTCACGCTCTTAGTGCATTATTCAAATCAATTCGTGAAGAAGATGCATCTCTTGTTCCAAAGCTGTTCGAATACTTGTCGCGACAAGAATTTTCTCATCGCGCTCATACGCACATAATTATCATCTTCATTGGTGTCTCGAGCCACTGGTTTGCAAGACATCCAGAGTAATTGTCGACTTGTGCGTTCAAAATTATTTCGAATGGCTTTGAGCTCTCACAGGACGATGCTGGATATTCCTTTAGTCAACATGGCCTTGAAGACCCCTAGTTCATTAAAATACCGGTACTATACTGCAATTTCCTAGTTGCTTTTCTCACACGTCGCAGGCACTCGAAAAAGGTTATGTGGACCACACTGCGTAGGTGGACCCGCAGCGTAGGGAAAGACTCCGGACCCCGCCTAATCAACCCGCAAACAGATGGGGTACACGTAGACAGGCTGTTTGGGACACTCACTTTTCGGTCGGTTATAGCAGCTGCCGTGGACCATGTTGCATCGAACTTGACACTCGACGGAGTTTGCGTAGCAAGGTCGCTAAACTTTTTTTAAATGATCAATTTAGGTATTTAAGAATATCTCTAGAAACTATCGCGATACCTATTGTATGTGCCTGTAAGGCGTGAAATTGGATTGCAAAGTAGGCAACACAACGGATCTCATGATTCGTGGAACCCACCGTAAAATTTCATCGATGTTCGTTGCATATCTATCGAGCGCAGCTTTTTTAAATTCTTCTTGTCAGCAGCCATGACAGAGACCGAAGTATGTGAAGCGTTGGCGGGATTCTCAGGAAGCTCCTTGCATTTCGCTAGCGACGACACAGCTACGTCAGTGTTGCCGAGTTCTTCTGGAATGTTTACTTGACTCTCGAAATGCGCTTCCAGCTGCTCAATGTACGCTGAGGAGCATAGAGGGTACTCAATGAACGATCCAATATCCTTGTCATCATCACCCGCGAAATGAGCTAACTTTTGTGTCATCTGAACGAACATATTAAACTCCGTCACTGACAATATGGGTCAATCCATTAGCCACAAATGACAGAGACACAAAACAAGCAAGTGCCCCAAATGGCTTGTCTATATGCACCCCATCTGTATGCGGGTTGGTGATTATGCGGGGTCCGGAGTCTTTCCAGGGCCGAATGAAACCTGTTTATGTTCATGGTCTGGGCTGACAAAGGTCTGGTAGCAACATATGTTTTATACAATATCTTAAGCTACCGTACCACGTATGTGCTGATCCACTGGCATTATTAATCTTGCTTTTCTTCTAACCTCGTCTTTCGACTCCTATCAATCATGAGGCTCTACCACTTCATGCCATGCGTTGCTATTGTACTAATTGGATTTGTTAATCTAGCCTTACCGCAGGCTACAGTACAGCAGACGTCACGTGGCGCTAACAGTCATGAATACATGCATGAGCACCACGATATCAAAAAGGTTTTGCGAGACGGGGAAAATGATGAAGAGCGCATGTTCAAAAAACTGTCGGATAGTATCGATAAAATAATTGAAAATTCGCCAGATCCTATAACAGCGTTAACGAGGCTGAAGCTTGACAAATGTCAGATCCGCGACGAGAATGATCTTCTAGTTCAAGAAAAAGTGCACTCTTTATTTGTAAGTGACCGATACAAGAAATGGGAAGAGTATGCCCTTAAAGACGGCGGTCCAGCCATGCGGGACGAAGGCCACAAACTAATATTTAAACCTGAGGAGTTGGAGGCGCTGTTTAAAGTCAAGATCAAGATCAAAAAGGAGGAACAGTAGCTAAAGTAAAAGAGAAATAGTATGTGTAGATAATATTGCAATACATCTTTCACTATAAAATGTCGCCGTTCATTTAAAGCAACTTGTTTCCCTACACCCCCTAACGCCAACTTGTGGAGCACAAATGCGTGGCTTCTTCCCCGTAAAATAAATGATGTTTTTGTATTATTGTATTAATTGCGGTTAAGGACACAATTAATCTACCAACCCTTCACTTACTGTATATCGTATCATTAACTAAATTTCATTCCAGTCGAGACACCAGCTTTCGTTTCCGACGCCATCGCCAGCGCATTGATGACACATGCGTTTCGGCGCCGATTTCTTCTTCAAAACACAGATTATCCAGCAGCTCATACAATGCGCTGCCATATCGTTCCTTCATCCACGTGACAAAGAGACTCCGTTGAAAGTACTGGATACGCTCTTCCAGAACATATGAAGCAAAACACACGAGATAAAAGTACCGTTCGAGGTAATTTACTGCCCGGAGCATGAAAAAGTCCCGTTTCGAGCTTGGTAAGTCCCGATCCACGGCCAAATCCCGACATTGACTAATACAATCACGCAAATTCTGCATATGGTCGCACTGATCGATCGCATAGTCCACCACGAGCTTACTTTCCGCGCCATTCTCAAGCGTCTTGACTAACTTTCGAATCACGACAAAATCGCCTGAAAGTGCCGCTGAATGACGACGATGTTCCGTCGTCCTTACACCAAGAATCGTCTGGAGCAGACTAGGAGTACTCGACGACGTCCCAAGTGACGATGCACTGTCTTCCAGCACCACACGAAGGATATAGACACAAACGAGGGCTGTGGTCGTGCGGCCACGTCCCATTTGGCAATTACAAATGACAGCTGTCTTGCGTTTCGTTTCGAAAACCGCCGTGTCTGGTAGGTGAAGTCCCAATTCATTTAGAAACGCAGGAAGCAGTAGACGCACGAGATCGTCCAAGTCTTTTTCTTCGGGCGCGGTTTCATCGGACACGGGAATACGGGCATAGCGTAACTCAAATTGCGTTTGCTGCGTCACGTGGTCATAGACTTCTGTCAACGTTTTGATATCCATTTGGGGGTTAATGTGCTCCATGGTTTCGTCATTCACCATCTCCCGTGGCTCATAGTAATAGAGAAAGAGGCCATCATCTTGCTGGACCTTGTGCTGCAGCTCGAGCTTCACTTGTCGCTCCATCGCGTTGATCTCGTCGACTTCAATCCCTGGATATTCTACATTCACCATCAGATTCTCCACATGACGGACGCAAAATGGACGACCCGTGACATAAATCACGGCTTCTTCTCGCAAATTGATCCAAATGGCACGATCAAACTCGTCTCGTAAGTGGTCGACAACATCATAGATGCCCTTTTCGAGACACTGCGCTGTCCCAAACAGTGGTTCGTTTCCAATTCGTCGATAATTCGGAACATTCGTCGACAGTTCAAACGGAATCCGTGCAAGGCCGAAAAAGTGGTCCATTTTCAAGACACAAGTGGCCAACACGTTGTCACATTTATACCGAACGCCCCCTAAATCGTCCAACATTCGAAACATGTCGGGATGTTGCTGAAGCCACTTGGAAAACGAGAGTTGCTGCTTCTCCTCCTCCTCCTCCTCCGTGTCCAGTACAGACTCGTCACCGCCATGCGCTTGATGTGTTTCAATCATGTAGACCCCAAAAACAATGAGATAAAAGTATCGCTCAAGATAACTCATGGCATGATGCAGGTAGTAGGATCGTTTCGCTGGTTTCGCTTCGGCTTTCGAGCGATCGTGGTAGTCGTGAATCACTGTGCGAATGTTACAGACCGTCGCACACGCGTCAATCGCGTGGTCGACCCACTGCTTGGCTTCACGAGCATGCTTTAAACGCGTTTGCAGCTCCCGGATCACGGCAAAATTCCCAGCTTGAACAGTCTGCTGATCCTCTTTTTCCGTCTCTGGTCCATTGGACATCAAATTGGCAACACTTAATGTATGGCGTTGATAGATGAGTCTTCCAATCACCATTGCTGTCGTAGTACGACGTTTGCCCATTTGACAGTTAAACACTACTGCCGTTGTCTTGTCGTCTCGAATTTGATCGATCAACTTCATGAGCATCTCGACGTGCTTTTGTTCCGGGGCATTCTCTCGTTCAATGGAGATGCGTCGGTACACGACACTTTCAATCGTCTCCTGGACGTTGACCACTTCTGGACTTTCGTACAGCTCGGCCAACGTCATGACATGGTCGGGAGCGGCATTTTCCACGACAAGTTCATTTTCACCTGGTGCCACTTCGTTCCAAAACTCAAATCGATTCTCTGCGGCTTTTAATTCTTCCTGTAAACTGTTTTTCAATGACGATTCCAAGATTTGAATCTTGTGACCAGTGATTCCAGGCACGAGATCACTTTCATTCAGCCTCGCACTCCGTCGTGCGGTAAACGGCTGACCGTTCACATAAATCACCGCTTCCTGCAGTAAAATAATGACACGTCTCGGGTTAGATAGAGTAGTACTACTCCACTTTTGAAACTCGACTTACCTCTCTCAAGTTTACCCACACCACTTTTGTAAATCCATCAGCCGCGATTCGACGCAGAATCATCTGAATTCCTTCCTATTGATCACACAAAATCACGCATTATTTTATAATACTCCACCCTTTTTAGCTCACAAGCCTCATAAGTCGCACCAGCGTTGGCTGTGCACATCCAAACAGCGGTGTGCTCTCTAATCGTCGAAAATTTGGGGCAATCTCGCCATCCGGTGTCTTCAATACATGTCGATCCGGGAATCGATCCGTCTTGAGCACATATTTCTTCAACACCTAATACATTCCACAGTAAGCTGATGCATTTCTCCTCTCTTTCTTTCTTTCTTTCTACACAAAAAGCCATGCTCGTCTTTCTCCTGTTTTACTTTCACCTTGGTGCCTTGTACCATGAGACTTTGTTGTCTCGAGAATGTTTGTCGTTGACAAGTGCCTCGAACCATCGCTTGAATACGAATCGCCGCTTCACTTTCCTCTTCTTTGCCTCGCAATGCCTTGGCTGACAGTGTCTTGTTCCCTGTCATAAACGCATGGAGTCGAGTTGCCGCTTCTTTTCGATAAGTCTGCGACGCTTTCGTCGGTGATTTCATACTGTTGCGCAGTATAGAGAAACGCTGCGACGGAGGCGATCGGACCACTATCTTTTGCAGCTTCGTAGCAGCTTCATTGATGTAGCTGAATGGGCCTGGATCGCTGCTTGAGTTGCTCGAAGATTTTGCGGAACAGCTGCTCTCCCGACGTACATGTTGCGCAAAAATCACGCGCACGGGTGCAAGAAGTTTACGTAATTCATTTTCTGGATCTTCGACATGCTGGAGCTCCTTTGCACGGGTGCAAATACTCTCGAGAAGCGCGTCCAGCTCGTCCATTGTCAAATTCTGATTTGAGTTTGTAAAATGGATTTGGTATAAGGCAAGACATTAAAGTAATATAACGTTACTTCGTATTACAGACTGTAATACGAAGTAACGTTATATTACTTTAATGTCTTGCCTTATTACTGTAATTTACAGTATACCTAATGGAAGTGTCGTATACAGTCACACCTCCTTAAGTAGTGCACTCACGAACCAAGAAAATTCGAGTGGTCCAGATATGGAAACGTCATCTATGGGGGGGTGAGATACGGTACTACTTTTGTGACTGTCATATGATTGAGCATATGCCAAAGCTTCTTTCGCTAAGAGCACACATGTTTGCTTTTGCATTTTTCAGAACTAGTAGAACAGAAACAACTCATCCTGATATTTTGTGTTATAAGGTTGCCAAAACTCATTGCGCGAGGGGTAGAGGGAGATATACCGACGCCGTCGGGCGAGGGTCAGATCCGACAGGTACATTCTATCCGTGAATAAGAAAATATGTCAACCTGTCAAAGTCTCTTCTTTCTGGATACGAAATGCCTTATATGCATTCGCAATATGATGAGTTTAACAGAGCAACTCATAGAGGCGATAAGGCTGACCAACAGCGCTAAAAAAATGGTAGCAGTAAGTACGAGACGGGGGTTTACTGAATAGAAAATTCACTTTTCTTTCCACACTACAGTAGTACAGAATTACAACAATTGCAAAGTACGCCGGAAAGCAGTCAAGCCGCCATTTTGGTTCAGAGCGCGCGCTGGCAGGATTGTCTGCGCTGTGCGTTGTTGATGGTCTTCTTCGCACACCGGCAACTGACGACCCACTTATGATAGCAGAAGAAGGCAGATATGTGCTGACCCATACATTTAGCAAAGCAAATATTTCAATTCAAAGTTTACCTCGTAAAGGAGCTTACAAGGTCATTTTTTGCGATATAAGAGGACTGGTGTCATGGCTGAAGTCACGACCAAAGATTTTTTTTGGTAATTGGTGACCACTTATAAAATGACTCGCGTAAAGGGGGAATTCGCGGGCGGGGCTATTCCGTACCATGCTTTTTACTATTCCGTACCCCAGGATCGTGGAAATTTTTTATTTGCCTTTTATTGGTCATAATAAAAGCATTTACAGATTAATTGTCCAAGTGAAAAATCCTGTCATGTCCGTCAAAAATAGATATTGAGCATTCTATAGCTTAGCTTTACCAACCATGCCCGGCACACACATCGACAACGACGTTGCACCAGAAAAATTGCTCATCAATTTAAACACCAACCGAACAGTCAATATCACGTCGTACATTTCGACAATCCAATCGATTGTTCAAGCACTTGGATACCGTCAAATCTCTGTCCTCATTAGTCTCCATACGTTCGACCCCAAGAAATCAGGCGGTGCCTGGTTTAGCAAAGAATTGGATGTGAGTGAAGCTCAATTCCTGAAAGCAGTTGACATTTCATCGCAAAACTTGTGCATGTCCAAGTACTGGAACATTATTGGCCTCGATCTGAAGAATGAACCACACGAATGTTCGTGGGGAGGCGCCGCTCCAGACTGGCAAAAGGGGGCCTCGTTAATTGGGAATCGCATGCTCGAAGGCTGTCCGTGTTTGTTGATAGGTATTGCTGGGTCAGGGCGGTGACGCTTGGTAGTAGGACAAATATCTACTATGATTGATGGGGTGCTGGTCTCGAGAACGAATCCTCCAGTGCTTAACAAGCAGAATAAAGTCGTCTGGGCGCCTCATTACTATAATACAGGCGTGTATCCTGCCTGGTATCACTATACCTCAACATCTGCCCAAGAGGCTTCAGGTGCATTCAAGACATATGTTGAACTCGATGGTGAGACGTTAAGGTATAATGTCGAGAAGACAATGGACGCCATGTTTGGCTATTTGCTTCAAGCGGACAAGACTTCTGCCATGGTCATGGGCGAATTTGCCGGGCTGTATAGTAAAGACGCACATCCGTTAAAGACTAAGAAGCGGACGACAGATTTTACTGTCCAAGTGATGCTGAAAGAAGGATATGCAGGTGCTTATAGGTGGTCGTTAAACCCCGAGAGTGCGTATCAATACAATCCTGCCGATACGTTTGGTCACTTCACAGAAGCACTGTTACCAGATGACTGGTTAGCACCAAACAACGAGTTTCTCAGAGGGAAGGCGGCAATGGACGCGATCAAGGATCTCAAGAGGTTTCCATGCTGTCCAGTAAAGAAATAGCTCGTAAAAACAGAATGAAACGAACTTGGTAACACCACAGCAAGTCGTAAACACACATGTCTAGTTCGCGCTCTAGCTCCAAAAGCCTTGGCAATTGTCACGTTCTTAATCAGCTTAGAGCAATTACGATGAGTAAACCTCTATCGTCTCTTGTCCTTTTTGCAATCACTTCTTCTTCTTCTTGCTGACATCTCACCCCTGTGGTGTAGTCGCTCTCAGAAAATCTTCCTGAGACGCGAACACCCACGGGGGTCCCAGACGACTGACTACCGGAGGGGGTACTCCGTCCATCCGAGTCATGATCCGATCCGGCTTGATGCCGGCTGGATCGGTCGCTTCGATCCGCTTGATCGCGACTGCTCGAATGTTGCATGTTGAAAGCTCACCTTGTGTACCCGTCAGTACTGGGTGGTTAGCTCTCCTGGTGGACCCTAGGGCGAAAAGTGTAAATCCGTCCAATAGGGAGATGAGGTGTAGGACTAGGGGTAGCTCCTGGGCGGAAAGCGTCACCGGGGAGCTCGTCTGGCAATATACTTGAACTTTGTATAGTGCCGGCTGGGCCGAGAATAGTCGATCGGCCAGCTAAACCAATAAGACACTTGAAGTTTATATAGTGCCGGCTGGACCGAGAATAATCAATCGGCCAGCTAAACCAATAACAATGAAGGGCGAATCCAAATGTGTATATGAGGCAGATACAACTCCCCACTCTTCCACAGAAGGCCAAAATGTCACCACTTCCCAATACTTAATACCGTGTTCAAAACACGGGCGACTTGAGGTGAGTATACGAAGTCGCCGCGACTGCCGGTCAGGGGACTTCCGGTGGTTTAACTTAACCTTCCCCGGGCAAA
>MIQA02018872.1:0-82196 GCA_001887855.2 Sclerospora graminicola
CACTGCAGAGGCAGAATTTGTTGCGGCTGCAGCCGGTGGAAAGGAAGCTCTAGGATTGAAGGAACTTTTCGTAGAGATTGCGGTAACACCATGGACGACAATCATGTTAAAAATCGACAACGAAGCCGCGATCATGTGGTTGAAGAGCGAAGCAAGTGCACAGCATGTCGACGTCAAGTTAAGGCTTCACAAAAAAGGGAATTTTTGAGCCACAATATGTGGCAAGTTGAGACATGATCGGGGGTTTACGCACAACCACTTTAGATGCGCAAAGAATTATGGAAATTCGAGCGAAAATTGGGGTAAAGTGAATGATTTATTATCGTTACGGATACATTGATACATTAAGATACAAAAGGACACATAGTTGCTAAGTTGGAGTGGATGCATTTTGTATGCAAAGCCCCGGTAATTTTAGAAAGAGTGTTGGAATTTTAATGATGTTATTCACGATGAAAACTGATGTACAAATTTAGTTTGACAAGATTACAGTAGTTTCGTACATATTGTGAATTTTAAGGTCAGTAACATTTTTGCCAAAAACGTACTTGAATTGTACATAATATATATATTCATTTTTGTTAAGTAAACAACACGTAAGAGGCTTCGAGCTTGGATCACGCCCAGTACTTACACATCGGACATATTAGTAGCGCACATGCATACCCCCTGTTGTCTGGCACCTGTACTAACCGACAGAGGTCAGGTTTATATGTGGTGGAGCCGATTTCCAAATCCATGACAGAATTCTTGGGCAGAATCCGGATACCCACTGGCCCGGACGACCAACTATCGGAGGGGGTACTCCGTCGATCCTGATCAGCATCAGAATCAGATGAATCACCATTATGGTAACTGATCTGATCCTCCCGGTCATCTGGCCGGTCTTCATGCGCGTCAGGATCTATGTTTATCTTCATCTCACCTTGTGTACCCGTTGATCGGGGGTGGTTACACTCACTCAGGTGGACTCGGTGACGAAAACGATGATCTTGATCAGGTCGGAGGGAATGACCTTCTCGAGACGGGGGTGTCCTCGGGTGGAAATCTTCACCGGAGAACGGGTTGGGGTCGATACTTAATCAGTATCTAGGCACTAATCAGGAAAGTTCGTCTGATCAGGAAAGTTCGTCTGATCAGGCCAGCCAATGAGAGAGAGATAATAAGAAACCAAGAAAACGCGATCAAACCACGATCTTCCACAGTAATCCACAAACGTTATCTCCACAAAACTTTTTCCAATATTATTGACGTGTTCCAAACACGTGTGCGTTGAGGGTGAGGTTCGATCACCTAAACAAACCCGTCGAGGGTCTTCCGGTAAGCCAAAATGCGTCTAAGCGCGTCTTAACCGGGAATTAGTTGAGCAAGAGGGGACTAGTCAACCCTGTGCTCCCAATGACCGCAACACGTGGCGGAGCGACTCTTTGCTGAGGGAGAAAATCAAAACCTGTTATTATATATGCAATGTCCTATACCTAGTGTACCATACACCAACTCATGCCTGATTTATACTTCGAACCTATTCACTTCGTCGCACGATTGCATAGCACCACCTTGCCCATCCTAGCTGCACCTTCAAGCTGATCTGTACCACTTCTGCCCTGATCACGACCCGACTCCTAGAAAGATCTTCAACCCATCCCGATCTTCGATAAACAACTTGGAAACCACTTGAGATCTGCCCTTCTGACACTTGTTCACTTCATATCCAGCCCGACTTAATTGAGAGCTTCACCTGCCTTCGCGTCTGGACGCCGGTTTGAGGCTGATCAGCCCCGATCACGATCGGCATAGCGATCAACCGAGTGATCAGGCAGCGATCAGGGCGATCAGCCCTTGATCACCTCGGGAACCCTCTGAGTCACCGTCGCAACGACTTTATTCATCCGTTCAGCCATACTTCCGACCTTCATACCCTGTCGGGGCAACCATATAACACCGATCTCGGCTGATCAGGCCTGATCAGGCCTTGCCACGTCATCCTCGGACAAACCCATAGGTTATCATCACTCACACAACCTGTCACTCCACATGCCCGACTTGATTCCACATCTAATCTTCATTGCTCGGGCATAATCAGCCGATCAGGCCGTAACTTCGTGTCATGATCTACTTCAACCACTATACCATTCATAGATTGGCTAGACGGCTGTCCCTGACACGTCATGTCAACAGTTGCTCACCTCGTTTTACATCCACGGGAACTCCACTTAGTAATTGTGATAAAGATCTTGATCGTGATCTCCATCGTTCCATCAGTGTCTGGGACTGGGCGTAGTGACAGTACTTGGCTGATTTCTTCACATCGTGAATACCCGTTGCCGGCCACTTTCATCGTAACTGTGATCAGCCTTTTCCCACACCCATCAACGTCCATATGTTGATGGGTTTCCATCGTCACCAATCAACGGCCATGTGTGGTCCACTTCGTTCTCAACATTTTCTGATCGCTTTACCACATATACCTAGAAGCGTCAGAGACACTAACCGGTATCTGAGTGCGGTGGATACACATGCAGGACGTGCGAACACAATATACTACTTTTCCTACAGCTTCAACGCCAAACTCTAATAATGGCTTCATATCTGTCTTTTGGAACACCTAACCAAATGAATCTGAACGTGATTGCTTCAGGCACTCTGTAGCATCACAACGATACGTTAGATTGACCTTATAATTAAAATCGTCGCTCCAGCCACGTATTTTTACACGGGAAACAAAAAGCTTCATAAACTCCAAAATAAAATACCAGCCTAAGTCTAGACGTTTGAACTCAGAACGAAAAAAGTTAGTCAAATCTTCGACACGTACTGTAGAAAAGTTTGATTTCTTCTTCCGCTTCCGATTTAGCTCCACCAAATGCAATCGCCAATCCTGCTCTATATTTTCCTTGTATACCTGGCCGGCGTATGTATAAAATATATAGCAATAGCGCAACGACCGGTAAGCATAAGTGCGCTATTTACAATACATTGATATCTTCTTGCCTTCATATATGTTCTGGCTTTTAACTGCCAGAGCTGTGTCATTGCGATGCCGCACGGCCCCCACCAAATTCTTTGGAAAACACTTTCATAATCTCGTTGCTTCATCCCATATTTTTGCATCATTGCCTCCGCAATCCCTACACCCAGATTCGGCGCTGTTCTGCTGGCGATATTTTTCTTGTATAGGTGTAGATGCGGTACCTTTATCTTCGCCCCTACCCACTGCTGAAGTAATTGTGTCCAAAATGTCGAGGCGCGTGTACAATTCTAGAAAATATTCACTGCATCCGTCGAATAAGTTGAGCACTCGTCGGCTAATTCGCAAGATGTGGATATATTTCTCCTGCTGTAAATGGTGTTAAGTTGCGCCGTGTAAAATGTATAGCACCCACACCTGATATTCGGTTAGTATATGGCCGTGTTGCCAGACCTGTTTTGGAGTTTGATCTTGTTGTACCGTCCACCAGTCGTCCTGCTAACGCCGTCTCTTCCATTTATCAAGTATAGTAGGTAATACAGGGGTCATGGCTCGATGGTAAAGTCGCTTAAAATATTTTCGTTTTGTTCCTTGTATCCGAGTCTTTGAATTCCTTCTCCGAAAGGCCATCCGATGCCGTACAGGAGCGGGTGAGGATAGCACACGAAAGTATCTGGTACGTCGCCACCAGTTCCTCCATGGTCATTTGTGATATCTGTAAGTCAGCTTGAGTATATCCTTGGTGCTTGTTGACTCAATAGTATATTCTGTTCATGTCCTGGCCGCCGCCCCCCCCCTTTAAAAGACCAGGACTAACAAGTTTCTACTAAAACCCGTCTACTTAGAAATGTGCTTGAACTGAACTGGGGAGGCACTCCAATCGCATCTCCTATGCAAACTTTCGGTGGCGCTAAAATGATGGCTATCAGCCGCTGTTTCAGTTTTGCTTGTGTGGGTGGACTCCGTAATGCTGGGGACAAGTCATGTATACGTGTCAGTCGCTAGTCGTTTGATTTTCATTTCGTGGATAGACATATTCGGGATTCGATCGTATTTCTTCGGCGATCGTTCCTGCGCTTGTAGTTCCCGTATCCATGGGTTCCGCACCCAGCTATACGTGCCCCAAAACGTTACCAAGTTAGGTCCACCGTCACCGTGATCATCTTCTTCGCCCGGAGAGTTTGTGCTGGGCGTACAGTTATCTTGGCCAACTTGGGATAATAATCGGGGCGATTGCTCCTGTACGTACCTGTCAAGTCTTTCCATTTGGTGATGACCCGGCCCCGGCCACTAACTAATGTCTTGTGCTGCATTTCCGAACATCCTTGCTAAAGAACGTGCATCCAGACTTGTGTCCTTGGAACCCTTTCTGGGTAAGATTTGTACCACGTTGTCTCCTGCTTCACAAAATTTCCTCCATTGCAGTCATACTGCCTTATATATATCCATCGGCGATATAAGCCAATGCATTCATTGCATCCTTAAGCCGCTGCACTTAATCGACATTGGTAAGGCAATAAACCCCAATTCCCTTTTGGGCCTTACAACAACAAAGGGAAAAGTTTAGTTCTTACATTAGGTCCGTCCGTTCGTTTCACCCAGATAAAGCATTTCTGAAGGTGTACTAGTTGTTTCAGAATCTCGCCCGTGGGCTCAAACACTCGCGCTGTGAGCAGTATCGCAGGAACTGCGATAGCATTAAAAAGTTCCACTCGCTCCATTACCGATGTCTCGCACTGGTCACTGTGGACAGTCGCCGTTGGATGTGCTTCACCCTCATGGCCATGTTCGTTTGGATGAAATCAGTTAAACCCACCTTGTAGCCTAAATACCCCCCAGTTGGACTACTACTGGGATACCGCACCATGTGGTATGCTTCTCCTTTGTACAGTGTGTATTCAGGAAAAGAAAATTGTTTTTTTTTGTGGTTGCATCTTTAGCCCAGAAAGGCACCCAAAATCTTGCGCAATCTATAATACCTAAAACGTGTCCAGGAAGATAGTGGATTCGTCGACAAATGCTGAGAATTTGTGTACTGGTCTTTGGCATCCCTGCGATCCTAAGTTCTTACTCTAATGCCAGCGTCAGAGGCTTTACAGCTAGAATGAACAATAAAGGAGTCAGCGGGTAGCCTTGCTGGATGCTGGAGATGATCTATATGGGTTCCGATCGACGATTATTAACTCAGCATTCGGTCGTTGTATCGGGATGCAGATTCCTCACAAGGTGAATAAATTGCCCTAAAAAACCAAACAAAGATAACACAATGAATAAGTAAGATCTGTCTGGGAAATCGTAGGCCTTAGCGAAATTGAGGAATAAAGTCCCAGCGTTATGATTCTTGAGTGAAGGCTCGTTGTCGTTAAAATTGTTAAGCGAAGCCACCATAATAGCAACTGCCTTGTCCATTCTTTTCCCAGCGACGAATCTCTATTGTGTATCCCCGATCAAGGCCCAAAGCAACTTGTACAACCCTTTCACCAGTATCTTTGCAAATATTTCATAACTGGTTTGTAATAATGATATAGGACGGTAGTCAAGCGAGTTTCTGGTATCCCCCTTCTTCCGCAATGGAATTACCAAAGCCTCCAGAAAAGAAGGTCGGGGTTGTCTTCCTGTCAGTAGCTGATTGTATAAAGCAGTTAACGTCTGCACTAAAATGTCCACAAAGTCGTTACTAAGTCCATCTGGACCCGCGGACTTTCTTTGTTCCAGTCCTTTAATTGCGCAGAGACATCAGATTCATCCACAGCCTCCAAAAGAGCTAATCAGATACCCACCGTTTAATCATAAAACGGTGCAGTTCCTCCGTGACGGGATCACTTGGAACTTCTTTATGGGACTGCCCTAGAATGGTGTGCCAGCGCTGGGCAAACTGGTCTGATATACCGTTGAGGTAGACCGTCACCGGAGTCAATAGGCGAGACGGTCTGATCCCGTTCCCAGATCGCGACGCGTTTAAGATCCATCTCGTTTCCAATCGCGTCCTGTAAATTCGTTGTCCACGCCTGGGTTGTAAGTCCCTCCTTAGTTCTGTTTCCACCGAGCGTATTAATTGTTGATGTGTGGTAGCGTTTTCACGTATTCTACATCTTTGTTGACGTGTCCGCCTCCGCCGCCTGCCGCTTGTTTCGCAATAATGTAGGTGGTATTTCGACAGTCATCAAGCCAGTGATCCCAGTCGAAAGGCCCGTGAAACACCCGCTGTACGCTTTTAGTTTACGTGTCGATAAGGTCATTCCAGACTGTGATGACCTCTACTCATGGAACGGGTAGCGCGGTTCCCGATTCAATAAAGCTTTATGTCTGGTTCCCGGCTGCCGCAAGTGAAGGATCACTTGCTCGTGATCGGAGTAAACAGGCGTGTCCCTCACTGTATCCCAGGATGCAATACTCTGCGATACGTGTACACTGTCCAACCGGCTGGCTTGGTTTTCTCGCCAATAAGTGAAATGTTCTGAAGGGTCCAGAAAGATCCTAAGAGCGTGCGTGAGTCGACTAGGTTCTTTGTCTGTAATAAACGTGATAGCGCATCACTCTCTGTCTTCACTTGTCGTATCCCTCAATATATTTCTTACATCGGCGATATAACGCAATAAAAGCACCTTCCTAGTATGATCGGTCCAGGATGCCGTGATAATAGTGGTTCCACGGAGCGTCTGATTAGTTTCGGATAGCGGAGTCAGTTCAGTCAACGCATCTTGCAGACCTCGCCACAGGCATCTGACGACCGCCATACCCAAGGAGAATGAGCCGATCCCCTCCACCAAAAGTTTCAGCTGTTTGTGATGATGGAAGGACCTGTCCGGGGACGAGCGGAACATGAACCTGGACGTTACCGGCGGGTGAAGACCGATCACAGATGATGCAACCGAAGGCACCGAAGTGGATAAGCCGACGCTTGACGGAGGTGAAGAAGTTCCAAACGGAAGATCCGGCGAAGGGGTCGGAAGAGAGTCAGAAGACTGAGTCGAATCGGCCATGATCGCTAGCTGGAAAAAGATGATATGATATGAGTCGGAACGCAGTCGTTGCGTGGCTGCGATCAGACTCAGGGGCGGCTGTGGTGAAGCGAAAAAAACGCAGATGTAAGTAGCCCACATCTAAACACTGATTGGTGGTCGCGAGGGCGCCAATCACATGGGCAGGATGCGACGGTTGATTGGTGGGACATGCCGATCTAGCGTCAGATTATACGTGCAATATCGGGTTACTGAAATTATGGAGTAAGGTGTAGAGGTCACCGTTAGCACGCCTTATCTCAGGTAGAGTGGATCCGTTTAGTACCACGAATGTTCGGATATCGGACCGGGTCAGCTAAAAAGTCGGACCGGCCGAGATATAAACGACGCAAGATGTTGACGGTTTGTTTAACACATTGGATATGATGGATCACGTTGCCTAGGTGATATCGATGTTAAATTTGAGTGAGCCGAGTAGTCCGATGATTGTGAGTATGGTTGATCAATTGAAATTGCTGACCCAGTCTCAGGATATGGTGGCCTGAGAGAGTAAAGAGGTCAAGGTATACAGCCTTGATCCGTCTGGAGACGTACCAACCAAAGCAAGTCAAAGTCGGTTTCAAAGATCAGCACAAACTGGCCCCGATCGGCATCAAGAGATCAGCTCAAATCGGCCCCAAAAGCCTACCACGTGCCAATTCCGCAAGGTTTTAGTACATGTCAGCTGCAGAATTCGGGCTCAGGTCAGTCAAAGAAGCAATTATCAAGTCAGTTTCAAGCCAACTCAAAGTCGACCCGAGTCGGTCTTGGTCAGCCTCCCGATACCGACGAAAGAGTTTAGTCAAGATCGGTGCCGAACCCGTCCCATTCGATCAGCATCAGAAGCTGACTCCAAGCCGATTCCGAGCTGATCCCAGAAGGACCAGGTCGAGCCGGTTGACGATCAGGTCGATTGAAGATCGGTCGAGATCCAGGTTGAAGATCAGTTAAGATCGGTCGAGAACCAGGTGGAGGATCAACGAAGAACGGACGACGGTGGTACCAGCCAAACCATGTGATAAAACAATTAAAATCGAAGTATAAGGTAAGTGCATAGGTTGGTGTATGGTACATTAGGTATTCGATATTGCCTTTTAAATAATAGGATTGAATTTACCCCCTAAGCAAAGAGTCGCATCGGAGGTCATTGGGAGCACAGGGTTAACTAGGCCCCTGCAGCTCAACTAAATTCCCGGTTAAGACGCGCATAAATGCATTTTGGCTTACCGGAATTCCCCCAACGGGATTGTTTTAGGTTTTTCAACCATCACTCCCACGTCCACGTGATTGGAACACGTCTTATTAATTGGAAAGGTTTTTGTGGAGATAACTTTGTGGTTTTACTGTGGAAGATCGTGATTGTATCGTGATTTTACATGGTTATTGGTTATCTCTCGTTTTATTGGTTGGTCCGGTCGGTTGAAGAATCCCGACCTGTACGATACTTATACGCAGTATCACCCCTGATCTGTCCCCCGGTGAAGATTTCTACTGGAGAACCCCGTCTCGAGGAAGTCGCATCCTCCGACCTGATTCGGCAAACTTTTATCATCTAGAGTCCACCTGAAGGAGTGTAACCACCGAATACCAATCGGTAAACAAGGTCAGATGAAGTTGGATTTGGATTCTGTTGCACTGGATGACCGGTCGGAAGACGGGGACGATCGCGCCAGATATTCTAGTGATGGCTTCTCCGATCCTAAAGTGGACCAAAATTAACGGAGCACCCCCCCCCAGATAATTGGTCGTCCGGGCCAGTTTGAATCCGAGCTCCAACAAGAACATATGTCTTGGATTTTGAAATTGGCTCCATCACAGTACTTGTGATTGATGTAGGACACAAATCAATCGCTGACCCCGAGCGTTTTATAACTGCAGTATATTTTCGAAGTTGGTAATGGAACTGTGTTGAGATTTTCTTCCGCACTTTAGTGGAACATGAATCTGTGGATGGGTAAGATTAATCATTTCTGGATTCGAATTTCCTGCTTGTCAAATAAGGGACCAATTTTCCTGGTGAGGTCAGCCATTTCATATATTCGGCTTTTTTTACCGCTGCTTGAAGCGTCGACCCCGTAGATAGCACTATCTCCACTACGGGTAAAAAATAGGATATACAAAATTACTCACTCTGCTCTAGGTAATTTGGTCGTGGCGTCTTTTCTCGAGCAGTGACGCTCTTATATACATACACTAATCTTGCGAAACTTAAGGATATTAGGTAGTCTTATGAACGGTTCATGCTCGAGCGATTCTGTGCTTGTCTTCTTCGTTAAATTTCTCGTCTTCGATGCTTCTTGTTTATTTTAAACTCCATTTTCATTCCGACTTACAGGTTTATCGTCTGGTGTCGCTATCGTAGGTTGGTTGAGTGTATACAACGTCGTGGAAAAAGCAACAAACCCCATATCAACCCGTGCATATCGCTTAAAAGGTTTCCCATTAAAATTTGTCTCCAACAAAGCTGTGAGTCCAGTCCCGCCTACACTGTAAAACGCGTTTCCACATTTCCACAATCTCGAATTACAAAACACACCCGCGGCTTGACACATGAGAGTAACCAACGTCATAATACTCCATCCTTTCCACACGCTATTATGTGAGTCTCCATTGGCATCAGGATGCATAAGCCTGCTCTGCACTATGATAAGCGTCACTGGCGTTATCGTGCCCAGTATATTTTGAATTTCAGGTTGTAATTTCCCTTCAAAATCCAATGAGTCGTTTTGCCACGTGTTAGTGGTCACTGGGAACGGAGTGCTAACTACGCCCCCGCCTGTTCATTTATTCCCGGTTGAGACGTGCACAGACGCGTTTTGGCTCGACGGCTTTCACACGGCAGGATTTGTTTATGATTTACATCCTCACCCCTCTCGTTCACGTAAACCGAATACGTTATAATGGAAAGGTTCTCGAGGTAACTTTTGGTTTTACTGTGGAAGAGTATTACTATTTAGTAAAGTTGCCTTCTTTCGTTGTTTTATTCTGCTCAGTAAGGGTTTTGGTTTAGGGTTAGGCGGCTGAGTGACACTCAGTCGCCTAACCCTAAAATAAAACCCTTTCTCTCTACCTGTGTTGTGTAATTTTCAGGGCTGTTCATTAGTCGGCCTGAAGGATTGAAGTATCTCGAACAAAGTAATTACTAATGCCAAATATTATCATGACCCGCCCCCCGGTGAAGAATTTTGCCACCGGGGCACGCCCCGTCGGATCTTCTCGATCAAGTACGTTTTCGAACAAATCGGCAAGCGCATAGGAGTCAAGGGTTCACCTCGTGAGTGCAACCCCTTGCATACATGCGAGAAGGAAGAAGATTTAGATCGAATCGTCTACCATGGATCCACAGGAACTGATCATACTCTGAGTAATCCGGCTGTATCAAACAAAACAACCGCTGCGTCAGACAGTCTGGTGGCCAGCGATGGCACCACCAGGTCTAATCTGACACTATCAGTGGAAGGTACATCCGCTGATAAGATTTCAGTGGGACTTACACACGCAACAGAAATTCAATGAAAGAGTAAAGCTAATCAGCGATCTTCGCCAATCTAGACATATATGAAGATCAACGGGGTAATCATTCCGATAGTTGGTCGTCTGGGTCGGTGGAAATCGAATCCATAGGACATCGGCCTTGATTTGAATATTGACTCAGCAGAGAGTTTACCGAGTCGGGCTTCTCAATTATTGACTTCGTGAGGTCGGTTCTCCTCAGATTTTATATTCTCACCGAATTCAACTCGCTAAAAATTTTGGAGCCAAGATCTTAAGGCAAGTTCGTAATGGAGAATTTGCACGGTGAAAGCAGCGAGCCATACTCCTGTACTTGCCATAAGATCTTGGCTCCATAATTTTTCCCATGGCGTCCGTAATTCTTCGACTTTCTACGTTGTCGTTACGTGGGTCTCTTGTAGTACTCATAGCAATGTTTTGTATTTTGGTGGGTTCTCACCGTTCTTGTAGCTATTCAAATTTTTGCTTAGGTGCATAACATCGTGATTTTGTCGTATAAAATACAGTGATTTGACCACCATTTTTAATACTGGTCGCTTCACGGTTCCAACAAATATTTCTCATATGCATCCCCAATAGCCAAATCACCTGCTACTTCCTCCTCATCGGTCGGCCACGTAGGATAATCCTTAATGATTGATACCGCGCTCATCCGTTCTCTTTTCTAGGATCAATGAAATGTAGCGCGCAAAGGTATACCAATCCACTCTTGAAAGGTCGTTGAGCATACTGAACTATAGGATGATTCCGCTCCTAGCGCTAGCATGGTGAAGCTGCGATCGCAACTATCCTTCTTGCGCCCAATACTCTTCCTTAGCCTCCCAGACTGCTGACTGGTACCCCGCTTGTCTGTGACTTTTGAACTTGCGCCCCTCATCCTTACCTTGTGTACTCGTCGGCTAGGCGGGTAGTATTCCTGTAGTAGACTTCACATGTGGCAAAGTGAAATGTTGGTAGGAATTAGGGCGCTGTGAATCTAGCAAACTCCAATTCCAGTCCCTTCGTGGCAATTTTCACCAAAAGAGAAATTGACGGAAGGGAGCCACCAGGAGTGGAGCCTACAGCTTAATTTGACTCAGCACGGGAAACCTTACCAGGTCCAGAGGGGCCACGGCTGTCGCTAGGCTAGTCTTGGTATTCCAAAATGCCCTTATACGGGTCTTTTAATTAAACAGGCACGGGTATTCCTCTTCCGTACGCTCATAATGGGTCTTATAATCACACGAATACGGGGATTCCCCTTCCGTAAGCCCTGAGCGGGTCTTGCATTAAACAAATGTGTGGTGAATGACTTGGGAATTAACGGGCTAATCAGAAGTGAATGCATTCACCAGATTGGTAAAAATGTTGGTCCTAGCCAGCTGACCGAATCGGCCATCATATGACGTAGGCTGGTAGCTGCCGGGTATATTCACCAGCGGCAGGATGGTGCCAGGCACGAAATCGAGCCATATGGGCGTGATCAAGGGACTTGTTATCGGGCTAGCCAGAGGTGGACCGGATGGCCGCCGATGGTGGATGACCGAGAAGCGGATTGTCTGAAGATGTACGTGCGAAGGATCCTGAAGAAGGCTGGGCTCTTGTGGAAGACGGATGGGACGCCGGAGGTGGATGCTAGGCTGCTAAAGAAGAGTTGACGCCAGCGGCCAAGTGGGCCTAGATTGATGGCTATCCAGGTCGAGCCGGATGTTTGGTGTACGGTACATGAAGGAGTATCCAGGTAGAGCTGGATGGCAGCCAGAGGGTAGCTATTTGGTGTACGGCACACGAAGGAGTAGTAGTAAAAGGTAGTCTAATTAGTCTTAACTATTAGCTACTGTGAACCTATAAATACTAGAATTGAATCTAGACTTATTTAAACTATTAGTCGGGTCCATGCTCGGAAAACCTTGTTTTGCTTGGCTTTGTTGTCTGAAGTCGTGATCCGGTGCTTGGTAATGGTTGTTAATGCACTTTAAACTGCTCTGCTGTCGAATCCCGTCTACTTTCACGCCACTGCCTGGAAAAACAACTTGGTCCCGAAGTAGCCATCGCCACGCCGATACAAGCCCCAATAATCCTTTCCAAGGTCGTTCACTCTGTGTCTCATCAAAAGTGACTGAACGCAATCCTGGGTGTGGTGGCCCCGTAGGCGTAACCTCTCCCCCTTGCATCCATGTCTTTAGAACTGGCTCGATATGAGCCCAGTCTCCTGTAGCTTGAGCAAAGTTCGCCGCCGCAATTATCTCTGCGGACGGTGAAATTGCCTTCTCTCTCTTCTTCGCCTCACGTCCTGGAACTGGTGGCGGCCCTTCTTCCACAATGTGAAGTTTCATCTTTGATTCTGGGTGTGATGGCCCCGCAGGCCCTTCCTGACATTCCTCCTGTAGAAGCAACCGGTGAGTGCACAGTTGGGCTTAGGTGTGGTGGCCCCGCAGGTTCTGCCACACACCCAAGCGTCCCTCCCTGAGATTGCATCTTGAGACCTGGGTGTGATGGCCTCGTAGGCACTTCTTCACACCCTGTCATAACACCGCTCTTCGCGGCCTTTGTGTGCACCCTTGGTCCTGGGTGTAGTGGCTCCGTAGGCTCTCCCACACCCCCAAGTGTTATCCTCGTAGTCGCAGGGACTGGCTCTATGTGAGGCCAGTCCCTATTGTCCTGAGCAGAGTTCACCGCCGCACATATCGCTGCTGACGGTGAACTTGCTTTCTCGCGTTGACTGGGCTTGCCGCTGTCCGGGGAGGGGGGGCCTGGACCGGTGCCCAGGCCGTTCGTCCGTTGGTATCCTACGCTCCTGATTCTTCTCCAGAACCTCCCCATCCTTGTTGGGTGAGGTCTAGACTGCGAATTCGAAACTGCACACGAAGGAGTATCCAGGCGGGCTGACTGGTTGGAGTGCAGTACACAAAAGAGCATCCAGGTAGAGCTGGGTGGTTTGGTGTACGGTACACGAAAGAGCATCCAGGTGGAGACGGATGGTATGGTGTACGATACACAAAAGACATCCAGGTGGGGCTGACTGGGCAATTTCAGGTAGGACACATGACTATCCAGCCGGGCTATTTGGGGTAGGTTACACATAAGACTGTATTGGATATAGAAATAAAAATCAGTATACGTTTTGCTCTCTAAGACGCAAGCCGCTTTCATTGGTTCAAAGCAGAGGGGTAATAAGGTCCCCAGTTGCTGCTATTGGTTTGCCCGGGGAAAGGTTAAAGTAACCCACCGGAAGTCCCCTGACCGGGAGTCGCCGCGTTGCGTATACTCAACTCAAGTCGCCCGTGTTTTGAACACGGTATTACTCGTATTGGAAAGTGTGGTAACGTTTTGGCCTACTGTGGAAGATTGTGGAGTGTTTTTTGGATTCCCTATCACATACACGACTGGATTTACCCCTTTGTTGTCTTTGGTTTAGCTGGCCGATCGATTATTCTTGGTCCATCCGTCGCTGTATACAAACTTCAAGTATATTGCCAATCCTGCTCCCCGGTGAAGATTTCCGCCCAGGGGCTACCCCTAGTCCTACCCCTCGTTTCCTTATTCGACGGACTATTAACTTTTCGCCCTAGGGTCCATCAAGAGTGCGCAACCGCTAGTGCCGACGGGTACACAAGGTGATCTTTACGAACATGGATCATCCAAGTCGTCACGACCAAGATGGGAGTGACCGATCCATCCGGCTGGATGCCGGATCAGATCAAGACCTGGATGGACTGAGTACCCCCTCCGACAGTCAGTCATCTGGGCCCCCCACGTGTGTTCGCATCTCAGAAGGAATTTCAGTAAGCGACTACACCACAAATGCGGGGATTCCTCTTCCATATGCCCTGATCGGATTTTCCAATATGCCATAAAACGGGACATTCAACATGGCCTAAGCGAAATTTTTAATTTAATGATTATCTAGCAGAATGAGTCACCAGCAAACGCAGTGCTGCCGTGCGTTGTGAGAGTTGAGGTGAAAAATACTCTATCCCTCTGTCCACGATCTGAACTGAACAACCGGTGCCTAATCCTCCCAAACGGTAAACCGAACTAAGGGGGGGGGGGCTCTCCCCGCCCTTCGTATATTAGTCGATATAGGGCTCAAGGAACTTGTTGGTAGAGAAGAAAATGTTTAATGTGCAATTTCATCAATTCTACAGCATACCTGCGATTATCTAAACACATGGGGCAACTCAGTGTTGGCAATAAAGACATATTTTATGTGCAATTTCATCAATTCTACAGCATACCTGCGATTATCTAAACATATGGGGCAACTCAGTGTTGGCAATAAAGACGGATTATATTGAGCGTATGTCGTTTTTGTAATTGAGTGTCATTACATTATAATAATCATGTTGAAGTATCATTGTTCAATTTCAGCCCTTTGTCTAAGATGAGAATACTGGACAATAAGTTATTACACGATCCACTGTCACTTCCGGAGCTGTCCAATTATTGAGTCTGGTTCTATTTAAAATATAGATTTCAAAAATAGAATAAATTCGTCTATCCATTTGTACCGTGGTACTCACTCTTTTATTGATTGGCACACATTTGCAACAAGTCGGGAGTGCCGACGGAAAATTTCCAAATCTCCAAATTAATTAACACAAATCTTACATCATCGGCATTCACTTTTAATAATTCTTGAAGCCCAGAAATCCATTTTATGCATTTAAACTAACATTATCTGCATTATACTCACATGAGTCAACTGACTAGAGTTGTATCTCGTTTATCTCCCGCTTCACGACCAATTACCAATACGCAATGATCTGGCGATTCAACCGGCTAATAAACGTTAGCTTTTGAAGTGATACGCATTTGTCTGTTGGTTCTTTCACACTTTGTTTCTTCTAAAATTGGGTATGCCTTTAATTACTGATTATCTCCGGAAATCCTGAAGTGAGAGCGGATACTGTATAATCCACAAGGACGGAATCCATGAGGGGATCTAATACTACACCTTTTTTCATTCATTTGCACCAGACCCACAATCATTTGCACCTCGCTTCAATGATTTGCACCGTTATATACCGAAGTTGATACACTGCAAAATTTGATATTAAGATAAAACACATATTTTACTGAAATGATGCCGACTATTATAGACCATTACTGTACAGTCGACTATGCTTAGGTGCCTGGAGGGCGCGATAAGAAGCGTTAAGGTACACGCTCGCAGAGGCGCCAGAAGACAATCTTCGCCAACAAGACTATCGAACTGTGTCTATAGCTCGTAGTTTAAATATGAGCGATGCTGTTGACTAGCGCAGCCTTCGGTCACGTCTCAATCACCAGAACTGCATAACATTCTGGTAGACCTTAATCTTCCCCGATCTGGACGTAAATTGGAGCGTGCTGACCGCACTGCGAATGAGTTGGATGTGTATTTTATTATTTAATATTATTCTGACTCTACGGGCTCATTTTACGTGTCGATTTTCATGCTTTTAGATCTTTGCTGATAAAGCTCGAGACAACTTCAGCAGCCTATTACGATGAGAAACTATCGGCTGGTATGCAAAGTATTGAGCAAAAATTGAAGGAACGTTTTAACCATGCACCGTGGTACAGAGAAACTATGCGCCAATGGTACCTACAGCTCCACCGAATCGCTCTATGCTTTATATGAACCTAATCCATCGTAATACGTGATACGTTACCTTATGGATAAGTGAATGGCGCCGTACCGACTGTTGCGGGAGTGGTACCGCTCCCTAGTGGCGTGGGTCTACCACCCGACGGAGGCCACAGCGTTAGATAATGCGAGATGTTTCCGCTCAAGGTTCTTGCATTGCAGTGTTTTGATTTGAAACCTTTTTGCTTTTCAGTAAGAAAGCACGATCGAAGGTCTGGCGGTCATCAAGTAAGCAAGCAGCAACTATATGTATGTTGAATCACTTATACATGACTGACTTATTCTTTGTGTACTCTATTCAGTTTATTAAGGCTGCTGACTTGCGTACTGATCCGTACTTAAAAAAGTTTTTCGCTGACGTTGAAGGTGCAGATGAATTGGATGAAGTAGAGTTTTTCTGGAGTGTCATGGAAACTAAGGCTAGAAGAAGATGCAGCGGCTGAACATGCTGTACAGAAAGTAAAAGCGGAGCAAGCGGAAGTTACAGCTCCGTCAGCCGATATCACCTCGACTTCTACAATACAATCTTGTTTGACACGTCTGTCGATTGTCCATGCATGTCAAGCGATCAGCAAAGACACGCAAGCATTCGCGGGGGACGAGTCGCCAGAGGGACGCCAAGGGTACGAGAGGGTTTCATTTAAAGTGTGCAATTAATTTGGTAATGTTCGCAATGTATGTAATGATATAACCTCTTAAATGCGATAAATAATGGAATATAAGAATTAATGAGTCGACGGTGCAAATCATTGAGGCGAGGTGCAAATAATTGCGGGTTTGGTGCAAATGAATGAAAAAAGGTGTACAACAGTTTACATTACATTTTTGTATATATTGTTTAGACTTGATTATAGCGATTAAATCTAAACCACCCAAAATCATGCAACCAAGTAGCTTCTATATAGATATTTTCACGCATATATATGCATATTACTCCCTCCGTTCAAAGTTATTGTCCGATTCACGGTTTTTTAGCGTCCCATTTTTAGTGTAGTATTTTTGTTGATGAAGTGCTTCAGTCGATCGCAATGAATTCTCTTCTTTACAGGTGCTCGTGAAAGTAGAAAGCTCATAATATATGTAGTCCTTGATCATGAAGGTAGACATGGCATCGTTTAGAGAGTACAGTACTTGCTCCCAGGCCTTTTCCGATCATGTGCTGGATCGGACCCCGGTTGATGTTATGCATGGAGATGAAGGGCGCACAGTAGTGCGAATGTTAGCATGCCTTATAGTAGCTGTTAATATATACTCGACACCGCTCGCCGTTGTCTTTAGTCAAATTCTTCCTCTGCGCAAGAATTATAGCATCATGAGTACCCCAACTTTAACTACTTCGCATTCACCCAAAAAGAGCCCAGCAAAAAATAACTTGCATTAGTGCAAAGCTGGATTTTTCCATTACCAGCCCCTTCATGGGCAGAACCTGGAGCGAAGTTCATATATCTACCGGTGCTCCGTCAAATGACTCCAAAGTTAGAAGGTAGTTTTGGTACTGCAACTTCAGCTAGCGGAGAGCGTAAAACTTCAATGTATCATCAAATGAAAGCCCTTTATTGGCCTATATTTTGATGTAATTTATAACAAAAAAGCAGTATTTTTGACCTTAATCTCAGTGTTTAAACAACAATCCGACAATAACTTTGGGACGGAGGGAGTATTATTTTATAAGTTATGTTTAAATCGTAAGAAAGGGAAAAGCTTAATTTATTCATTACAAATGAGTTTATCAGGAAAAAAATACATTTGTTTCTACCTACCTATTTATTCAATATAAATTAATTTTTTGGGAATTAATTACTAAAATTACTAAAAATACTTGACAAAAATTACTAAGTAAGTTACATTTGTTCCAACCACTCGGCTCAAGTCCCAGCATCCGTAGCTGGTAACCCCAATGACATCATTACGAAGAGACTTTCAAGGGATGACGAGAACACAGACGACGAAGACAGGATTAGATATTTTGTGGATAAAACTAAAGAGGCAACTGCTTCTGCAAGTAAAATATTGTCGACTGCGACCTCGAGATTGTGATACAACAGGCTCAAAAACTCAAAATACACGTAGCCAACAAGTGGGCTTGCCTCTGAGTGGAACCCCACGCACCGCAGGAGAGAGAATAGCAAACGACAGAGAATCAATGGGTTTTAAGTGCTGACGAGCCCGAGAAGATTGAACTCGCCGAGGATATGTTTAGAAGAACGAATTTAGAGATGCTAAAAACCGACTTAAAGATCTCGCGGCCCCTAAAGTATCCTGATTCGATCTTGTACGGTGCTAGGCGTAAATACTTCGACGACGATATTTTGAAAAGTGTGCTCAGAGTGACGGAGGCAAACGAGTTACTCCCTTCGGCCGTTCTAACGAAGCTGACGACAGCGCGGTTGAAAAAAATGGTATCAGGACAAGCTGGTAGGCTATCTTGAGGTTCTCAATACTTTGAAGAAATCCGAGTATCGGGAGGAAAATGTCCATAATGTCGATCCAAATTCAAAGCTACTGGAGGATGAGATGTTCAACAATTTCGTGGCAAATTCAAAGGATCTAGAGGAATTAATCAAGATGAGAAACGAGGGGACGCCAAATGACAAGATTTTGTTCGACGCACTGACTGAAGGCTATGGTCTAGATGCACCTGCATTCAACATATTCAGCGCCAAGGCAAGAAGACAAAAAGGGTCTTTACGGGGGAAACCCATGATTTGGAGAAAAGGTATTTCCAATATTTGGAAGCGAAGAAGGTCAAGCCACTGGATCTATTAAATGATCTAAACATGGCAACGAGTGACTTCTTTGTCGGCCCAAAGTTCATGCTATTGACTAGATATGTGCAGTTCAACAAAATATCAACGATGTTTGTCGGCAAAAATGTGTTAGATTTGCACCTTGACAAATTTGAGATCAGCGATCTTGCCAAATTGGTAGCGAAGACAGCAACTGCTGAAGGTCCCAAACCCCTAAACCAAGAAAATAATGCGAAGTATTTTGCTTAGCTGATCTTTCTGAAATATGGGACGCCGAAGGAACAGGTCCAAAAATGATCGAGAAGATGGGCGAGAACGGAAAGAGGTTCTGAATGCAGCTCCGACAGAATTTCAGGACTAATAGTTTGGATACGGGACTTAACTACCCCTTCGTAAGGATAGATTAAAGTTTCTGACTCCACCGCGACGTCGTTTGAACACGTAAGGCTACCGGCATTCCATAGTGTAGCAATACACGTAGGTGCCTTTCGAGACTGCAAAATAAAATGCACATTTTTCCTTTATAAGCGATGTAATTCAACACGTGACAGCACGAAGAGTAAGAGCCTCCAACTCGTCACTAGAACCGCGAGACTAGTCCTTGTTGCTGTTGCAGGCTGGATATCAAGGCAAGCGTCCAGGCTGGTCATAGGCCCAGCGTTTCTAAACACGTAATTCAGTGTAATGTGCGATCTCGCCTATTCCTACCACCCCAAATGCAGGTTGGTTGCCACAGCTTGGTAGCCAAGTTGAGAAAACCTCCCATTAGTAATACGTCGGAGATCGTGTTGTGCTACATTCTGGTTCCCTCTTTGTTTTTAACGAATGACAATGTGTACTGACTGTTGAATAATTCGATGGTGATGTCGATTACGGGGGGGGTGGGCTTCTCACACCTTCAAGAGTATCGTCTCTTCGATTGTACGCTTAATTTGACTTTTAACGGCTTGTAATGCCGCCGTCTTCGTTAAAGTTTTTTTAACATCCGTAATGTTTTCCTCCAACACCTTAAATGTACTTTCGCATAAATGCTTTTGGTTATATGACCGATAAGAGACCTATTGGCAGGAACCGTTCAATGATGCTATTCAGCCCGGTGGACTTAAGTCCCACTTCGAGCCCTCCACTTGGAGAATCGGCCAAATCTTACAACACTGTATTCATGATGAAGAGTGCACTTCACAGTAGACTATATTTTTTCTATTGATTCTGTGTAACTTAACTCAATTCAAAATCTAGGGGTCTCTATTAAGCTTTCCACTGTATACCTGTATTGGATATCGTCCAACAAATTCGTCGACTGTTCGCTTGTGTTCCTTTACTGTTCCAGATATATTGTATCCAGTTACGAAAATGTTGGATTTGATCCAGCATAATATCTCTACCAGGTCCAACAAATTTAGGAGAATCAAAAGTTTTTATGAGTGGCGAAAGCCAATAGACCATCAGATCAAAGACTGTCACATTGATATATACCTGGTTATACGTCAATTACAATATTTTTAATCATTTGGTGCATAAATCCTATTCGATTAAGTCATATATATACCAAATCTGAAAAGCCGTAAATTACCGAGTCAATTTCGATATGACTCAGTCTTTTCGAAATTAGACATATCATCGTGTGTACTATATATCTAAACTAATTTAGTAATGTAGCCTTAAAATAGTATACCATAGGTATGGAGTGCTAGTTTTTGATATAGTAGCCGAAAAAGTAGCTAGCCCTTATTTTTAAGTGTTGGTAGTTGATAACTTAGCTCGAATCGCTAGACTGCTCGTGTTGTTAACTATTTTAAGAGTCATCGTGTCGAGACGGTAACTTGGTTGGTTACGCCAAATGACTAAAGTGCAACTCGCCTGTGCAAGTGATACTAGTGATGAGTAAACTGCCTAACTTTATGTTACACTTAAAACTAGCTTGAATGCATTTGAGTTTTTGCATTTTTTTTTGTATGCCACTCACTCTTTGCTTCTAATGAATCTAAGTGTTCATTTGGATTCAAAATATGTTGTAATTTGACGTCCACTTCATCCTAAAGCTTTTATTGCCAGTTTCAATAATTTTGCAATGTTGAGTTTAAGCTATCGATAATAAAGCGCTTATTAGTATCCTAACAAAATCTCCTGGACACTACATTACGTAAGTATACAAAAGTGGTTCTAAACATTGATTTTGAAAAAGATAATCTCACTAACAATACGGAAGAGGACGAACGTAATGATGACAAATTATATTATTCGAGTTTAGAAGTGCGGCCGGTGAAATGATGTAAAAGTGGATATTTGATGTGAAACCATGCAAATTCGAGTAGGACACATTAAATTCGAATTTGATTGGTCTAAATGATTTAGATCGAGTTATTTCGAAATTAGTTGGTCTTTGACTTGAGACCAAAGAACAAAGCATATAACTGGTTTATATTTAATAAAACCTAAGAACAAATCATAAGAGTACTATTTGATTAGGTGGTCTAATGGAAAATTAATACTTAACGAAAAGGCCACCATGATTGGGGCGATTTTTACAAAAACTGTGCATTATGATTGGTGGAAATTAACAATAATGATGAGGTACATGTACCGGTATCATCATGGTACTGTAGTACAGTAATAATCTTTCGAAAATGAGAATTGTGTCGTCTGCACTTGACGTCTCCATTACGTCACTGTTTCCTATCATCCAAGCCTACTCCTTGTTGTACTCCCACGTCAAAAATTGTGCCCACCAGTCCAACAGTGTGGCAAAAATCGGTAAATCCTGGACTTCGTACGTTCCTCAAACTAAAGAATCACTTAATGGTGCCTCGCTTATTCGTCATTCCGAGTGGTGGTGATCAATGGCCGCAAGAGAGTTGGGGATATCCTTTAGGTAAACACGCCGAGTGGCTTCGTCGAACTTGGAGAAAGAAGCAAGATTTACCTGAATTTACACTCAAGGATTTGAAGGAGATCAGCTTTGCGTTTGATTTCAATCAATATAAGTGGGATCACTTCATAAAGCCTGCGCTGTGTTGCTATTTTGATATTCATGGGAATACTGAAGTACCACGTCGTTTCCGTGTTCCGTGTGGAGACTCAAAGTGGCCTAAGAAGTTGTGGGGATATTTTCTTGGCGATCGGGTTGGTAGAATTCGCTGTCTAGGACGTTTTCAGCTTCAAATCCAAGCGGACGCCGAGCTAATGGCGAAACTAAATTTCTGCTATGATACTACTTTCAAAGAACGAAAGTGGCGTGGAATTATCTTGCCTGCGTTGAAGGTGTTTCATCAGACCTACTCACATTGCGACGTACCCATGTCGTTTAAAGTACCCGATCAGGAACCGTGGCCTAAAGCTGCAGCTGGAATACAACTCGGCAAAACTGTCAGTAACATGAGAGACAAGGGTTATTTTGCGGAGCAAGTCGCTCGAGATGCCGACGAGTTGAAAAAAATAGAGTTTGTATGGAATTCCTCATTTGATAAATGGAACAAATGCATATTTCCAGCGTTGAAGGTATACGTTCAGCAGAAGGGAGACTGTAGAATGTCACAACACTTTACAGTACCGTATGAAAAGCCGTGGCCAGAAAAAGCATACGGACAAAAACTCGGTACGATCATACGCAACATTCGCAGTGCTTCGTTTTATTTTGACCAGATTGCAAGGAATGTAGATGAGTTGGCGTCGGTGGGCTTTGAAGTGGAAATTGCTCAACCAAAATGGGATCGGCGTGTTGAGCCATTACTTGCTCAGTTTGAAGAGCTTTATGGCCATCGGGACATTCCGGTCGATTTTATCGTACCCTCTGAGGCACCATGGAAAAAGAGTGATTGGGGCATCCAACTAGGCAAGTTGAAGCCGAAGCTAAAGCACTTGTAAAAATGCTTAAACAAAGTGTGCATAAAGCGCTCAAGCGTCTTGTGACATTTTTAGACTACCTCAAAGGAATGGGTTTGTTCGTGTCAGATGAAGAATCAAATAAACTTAATTGGTTCTTGTGATTCACTGTCCATAGAAACGTCTGCATTTTTTGCATTGACAACACTGTCATCTTCATTGATTAAAAGTGACTACGAAATTTCCACTGTTCCCCAGGATCGTGTAGTTGCAAAGCAGCGTACAGATAACACTCATATGTATGATAGCAAGAATGAACGTGATATAGCTCACGGCAGCGGCTCCATTCCCTTGAGGCTCATTAAGAAGCCCGTCAGCACTGATATAAACACCCGAGCAAGATGATAAAGTTCTTCTTCGAGTAGCGTGTTTGGCGTGTGACCAATAATGGGGCTCGACACAGCAGGAACACGACGCGTAGGGTCTTCAAACGACAACAGCGTTGGGATCCAGCATGACGACCTTGCACAGAGGAAGAAGAAGAGGAGGTAACGAAGGCTCCAGTCTCACGATTAGTTTTCCGTCGATGAAGAACCGATCAAGCGTCCGCTCCAAACGTCCCACTGGCGCCCAGAACTGGCTGGCTTCCTCGTCAGCACGCCATTTGCCACGCAGATACCCTGAGAGTACGGAATGTTCTGTTGTTGATGGATGTGGACCACTACAGTATACGGGTACATTCTGTCAATTTTGGCACATACCCCTTCAAAAACGTTTTTTATGTGTAAAACAAAATTTATGAGGTTTCGAATTTGGAGCTATGTATATTGATCTGGTTGGGTTAGTGGCGTCGTTGATCCCGACCCCGCGATGCCACTTTTTAATGACGGATGGTCTCGGGTGCTCATACTCCCCATGTATACCCCTGTGCTAAACAGTGGCCTCGGGTGCTCATCTTCGGGCGGCCTGTATACCGAGAACGGGTCGTTTGTCGCCCAGAATGACTTGTCCCTTATACTAAATTGATACTCGTGGAATCAAAGGTAAACATAGTCTGGCTCGAGTCTCCGGCGGGTGCAGGCTTTAGTAGGGACGATAAAGGGCCGAACTACTATAACAACGACGTCGTTGCTGCGAAAACCTGTTAATTCCTCCACCTATTCTTCAACACGTTTCGTGCCCTCCAATCTCGTGAGTTTTATATCACGGGGGAAAGTTATGCGGGCGTGTACATTCCATATCTTGTGGATCTCTTAGTAAAAAGCCACTGGAAGGTGTGAACCTCACGGGCTTTGTCATTGGCAAATTCCTTCACTGATTACATGATTGATGGAACGCTTTCATTGACTATTACTATACTCACGGTAATACTGTTTCATAGTTTCACAAAAAATAAGTGATGCCAAAAGATCGTTTGCCAGCAAAGTGTTTTGGAAGAGCGTGATTTCCAAGATAAACGCACATTATCATTGTTATTTAAGCGGGAGGGGGGGGGTTGAAGGAGATATGTCACTTGTAGCAGCTAGCACCGGCAATGTAGTGCCGAGTGTCTGCCGTCCGGTTAGAAACTGTGGACACACTTGTTATTCCGCCTTTAGACTGCGCTGAGTCCTGTAGACGAGGTGCTCTAGCCCGCACTGTCACCAGTCACTAATGTTCGTAAAAGTAAAAGATATATATATAACGTAATTCATCAGATTATGGGGCCAAGATGGGTATTTAAGCTTTTTGGTCATCATTTTGGCACTTTTAAGCCAATCGGATTGAGACAGGTACAGTACAGAAATAAAGCTGTTTTAATGGTACGTCAGCTGGTCTGTTTATAAGCCTAAGCCGTTAATATGTGGCTTTTCCAGTGGCGCACAAATGGCAAAGTTTGAGTTTTCTATGCAGCAGATTTTGGCAGGAGCTCTATTGAGGAGAACGACCACTATTGTGGTTTATTTAGTCAGACGGACCGAAAAAACATACGGAAGCATCAAGATAAATAATGTTTTAGTTATTTTGAGAGAAATATCAGTGGCCTGTTTTTTTGCGCAAGCGTCGTATGATTTTCTCGTTGGGTGCCATAAACTGATGCTGTGAAAAGCCAGCCAGTGGTTGGAGTGTATTTTGAATATCGTGTTTTTGATTGGTTATCGAGAATTTTTCCGCTATAAACTGATGACCCACCATAATCTGATGAACTACGTTAAGTTATTATGTTCAAATCGTACTTTATTACCTAAAATTCACATATAGTGGTCCACGCAGTTTTGTCTAACCTGGAATTTCATTTTCATCAAACATGCTTCAAATTCCAACACTCCTTCCAAAACCTTCGGGACCTCCATGCATCCACATGTCATTTTGCACGTTCTCGCAGGTACGTAATGGCATTCCACATCATCCTGCGCAACGAATGCAACTAGTTTGGTCTTAAACCGAAAATAACCAGTAGAGAAAAAAATTCCAAAACTTAAACCAAACCAATTTGATCTCGTAGCTCTCCAATTCTTGTTGCACTCAATGTATTGGTTAAAAGGTCGGTCACCAGATCCGCACTTGACACGTGCTCCGGCCTCTTCTTCCCTTTCCTGGTGTAGTCCTTGATAAACTTTAACTTCACGTCAACGTGCTTGGTGCTCGCAGCACTCGCCTCATTCAATAACTGGTTTATAGCAGCCTGGTTGTCTATCTTCAAGACAAACGGCGCTCGTTAATTTAGACCAATTTCTCCAAGTAACTTCTTGAATCCAAGTGCCTGTTTACCATCCACAGCAGCAGCCACGAATTCTGCTTCGGCTGTCGAGAAGGCAACTGCTCCCTGCTTCTTACAGCTTCAGCCAGCCACAATGCCATTCACAAAAATAACGTTCGCGCTACTAATTTTCCGGTCGACCTTGTCGGCCGCGAAATCAGCATCGCTATAACTGACTATGCGCACAGGCATAGTTTCTCCACTGTCGTGTTTCAATCGTAACTTCAAAACTTTCGTACCCTTAAGGTACCTTGCAATTCGTTTAGCCATCTTAAAATCAAAAAATGTCGGCGAATGCGTACGCCTCGTCACCTTGTGTACCGCGAAAGCAATATCAGGGCGGAAACATCGCGATATCCAAAGTAAGCTCCCAACAAGCGATTGGAAATCCTTAATTGTGGGAGTTTTTCCACCCTTGATCATCGTTAACCGAGAATCCAAATTATCCGGAACGTCTCCCTCCATGACGGGAGCCCTTACGATTTTTGCATCCTTGAGGCCATGCTTTTCCAGCATCTCGTCGATCGTAAGTTCTTGATCGATCCAGTACCAATATTCCGGGTCTTCTCCGATCCGCATGCCCAAAACCTTTGCGACATTTCCAAGTTTTTTTTAGCTCCAATACACTCATTTCGTCATTGAATTTATCCACAAGTTTCCCATGAGTGGCGGTCACTAGTAGATCATCAACATAGACACCCACTAGGACTGAGCCACGGTCATCACTTCGAACTAAAATGCAGTTGTCCGTGAGAGACTGCATGAAATTCATCTTCACAAGGGTGTCTCTTAGTAATTCGTACCAAAGACGCCCCCATTTGTTTCAAACCTTATAGATTTTTCTCCAATTTTAAAACCACATCGTTTTCAGTCTTTACGCCCAGCTTTTCTTACGGTATCTTCATCCCTTGCGGCACCTTCAAGTGAATTTCGTAGTCCTCCTCTGTGGAAGGCTTGGGATATGCGCTAGGAACATCACCGTGCCGTGCAGGTACTTTCCAAATGATAGCCATAATCAAAATCATTTTCACGTTGTTTAGATCCATCACTGTCGAGAACGTAAAGAAATAGTCTTCACCGAAAATTTGCCTGTCACCTCGAGCTACGAGCCGAGCCTTTCGGCGCTCAACAGTCCCATCAGTCTTCAACGTTGTTTTTTACACCCATTTTGTGGGCAAAGGTTTCTTTCCTTCAGTTTTCGGAACAATTTTCCACGTGCCTAGTAGGCCGGGCATGAAAGTGGTGTAAAGTACCTTCTTGTACTTCACCTTCCACATCTGCTTGTGAAACACTCATAACCATGCTTGAAAATGTTCTACCGCTGTCGCGGGGTCTATCTCCTTGCAAATAAGCAACAAACACAGATCCCTAGACTTCAACATTGAACAAGACTTGGTTTCGATAAATTAATTCCATTTTTTCACCGTTATCTTGTAAACCACATCCCGTTTTTTGTTAACACCCTAGAGATATAAGATTCGTTGCCAATGTTGGCGCGAAGAAGATCCCTGTAAGCGTAATCTTCGAAGTTTTGCCAGAAATTATTTCCACATAACGAAACCTGACCAACATTGGTTACTTCAAGCGTTCCTCCGTCTGGAAGCATTAGTGCGTCACTCTGACTGCAACTCCTTGCATTTTCCAGGAGCCTTTCGTCCGATATCAGGTGTCGGCTGGCCCCACTGTCTACAATCCACAGGTCGCTTTTGAAACCTTCCTTTCAGATGTCTGGCGCTTGACTCTCAGTTGTAGACAGCACGAAACGCTGTTCGGAGCCTTTCGGGCCTTGCCGACCCCGTTTCGTTCTTCTTGTGTGCCCTTTTGTTCTCTTGTTGGGGGCAATTTCGGCGAATGTGTCCTTCGACCCCGCAACCGTAACACACCATGCTCGTCCACGGAATTGACGGCAAACTTTCCACAACTTTGGCGCTTGAACTTGTGCGACTCGTCGTCCAGTTCCTGCGCCCAGGAAATCAATTCCTTGGAATGTTGGAGATAATTCTGCCGCTGCGGATGTACCGAACCATTAGCGCAATTTTCAGCCTTGGAGCTGCAAACTTCACAATGTTTTCCTTAATCAATCGTTAGCTCGAGTCACTTTCGTGGGCCAATGCGACCAGGTACAGAAAATGCTCGTTCCATGACCTCTTAGGCTCCTTTTCTGTGGCGAAAAGTTGTGTGGCTTGATAATGGGAGATGTTTACCTTAAAGACATTCAACATCTGCACCAATACGAAATATAAACCTGGTGATATTTGCCACCAGGTGCCGATATTCGCTTAAAAAATTTTAGCGCCACACCTTTTAGGTGCTCTCCCAGCTTATTCACTGTTAAAGCGTTCATTCCACGTAAAACCGGAAGAAATTTCCGCCACTTAAATGGCTTCAATAAACAAGTACGCCCATTGCTTAAACCCTAGCCTGCGTAAACTTCCGCTCCCGAAAAACTCTGAACACTCAACCTTGGGATTTTTACTACATTAACGTTACCCATCTAGTTTGCGGCCAAATTCCCAGGCACGCCCTTCCAGCCGCTACCCCCGGCACTCCTATGCCAGCCGCCGTTCCCAGTATATTTAAACCCGGCGCTTGCACTGGTGGTGGGGCTTCTTCGCCACCTCTCAAACCACCACTGCGCCCAATACCGTCTCCCGCGCTCAGGTCGTTCAGGGTCATCTTCATCCCGAACGACCCGTGATTTTTCAGCGTATCTCTGAACGCACTCGTTTAGTCAGATCCCTTACTGGATCCTGGCGACGTGCTTGGGGCTGAACCTTGTGACCGCGCCTCTTCGACCGCTTCGAGGCGCCGGTCCATACGCTTGAGGTATTCTAAAGTAACCTCCATATTCGTCTCCGACTTTTCAGCTTTTTCGTCATCCATGTTAACCGCGAAAACGAGAACTTAAACGAGAAAAAACGAGATTGCAAAAACCACTAATTTCCACACGAGAAACGAAATAAAAATCCAATAATCAACAAACAAAACGAGAATGCGAAAATCGACTTTAAAACTCTTCTTTTCTGGTGACAATACACGGTTAAAGTCCGTAATTCATTGGACTCATAACCTGTAGGAAATATGTCAGTTATAGTAGCTAGCACCAGCAATGTAGTGCCGAGTGTCTGCAGTCCGGTTAGAAACTGTGGAGACACTTGTTATTCCGACTTTAGACTGTGCGCTTAGTCCTGTAGACTAATTTAAGAGGTGCTCTAGCCCGCACTGTCACCAGTCACTAATGCTCGTAAGTTCGTAAAAGTAAAAGATATATATATAAGTTATTAAGTTCAATATCGTATTTTATAACCTAAAATTCACATATAGTGGTCCACGAAGTTTTGTCTAACCTGGAATTTCATTTTCATCAAACATGCCTTCAAATTCCAACAGGGGTTGTGCTCCGGCCTCAAGTCCAAGATGGCGTTGAAGGCACGTTCGTAGTGACCTTTCGTACAGCAAGCTACGCGACAGGACGGTTAATTTACAAAGAAAACAATGCGTACGACAGCTTTTGTGAACAATCGATTAGGCGCTACGCTGAGTTGAATTCCTTGTTGAAGAAGATGGTACGTGATAAGTGGTTTGAGCACGTTTTTGACACTAGTTTACGCTCAGACGCTCAAGCTGTATCTGCTACTGTCTCCGACCAGGTCTACTGCTGTTTTAAACGGGCAGGACGGCAGTCTGTTTATTAATCAAATGTCTGGAGTGAAAGGCTTGAGCCGACACGACTGACATATTTAAAAGCACAAAGATACTTGGTGCTTATGAAGTAGTGCGTCGAGTATGGAACAAACGATGTATTCATGTGTCTAAAGGTTTTGGCTTCACAAAAGCCATGTCTTGTTTTTCGCATGAGAGTTAGCAGGTCTAAAAAGATACATGTGATTGTTCCCCATGGAATTTAAAAGAGGATTTCCCGTTACATCAAGCGACCGAGGCACTTCACGAAATTCTAACTCCTCTTCGGTCATTGTGCCTTCTGCTTCTAACCACTCTTTCAAAGTATTCCTCGAGGGTTTCTGACACCACAAGGATACACTTTTTTCTTCTCTGAATTCATCGCTGTCTTTTCGTCAAGATTAGTATTATCCTCATTAGAGTCATCAACATCATCAACTTCAACATCGTCCTCTACATCTTTTTCAACAACGAAACTCAAGAGATCCTTCTCGTCGTCCACCAATTCTTCCATATCTTGTGCTATTAGCTCTTTCTCTTCTTCGGCTGTCCTCTCTTTCAATGCATTTCATTCCTTCATTTGCATTCTCTCTTTGAGCTTCACATACTCATTAAAGCGATAAGCCTTTTCCCGAAAAGTACGCGACGTCGTTTCATCTTGCTTACATGTACAATTAGATGTTCAATCACTTGGGCTGCATCGACAAACGATGGAACGCGTAGATCCAGCCGTCCAATTTTCAGCAAGTCACCGCGAGGAACTAACCCAGACACATTCATTTTCAGACCAGCGTAGACAGAATTCAGTTCACTTCATCTATAAGATCACCCACTTTGGTACCATTAGGTACATTCATCAGCGTTACACCTGAACGCTTATCTGCTGGTGACGAAAAGATGGGACGGTACCCGTTCCAGCCCGACATCATGACACCAAAAACAAATCTGGAGCGCACGCGTTGTCGCCTTCTGACATGCACTTCCCGACTCGAATTCTACAACAGCTTAATACGGTGTCTTTCTGTCACTTGCAACGATTTTGATCTTGTTTTTGAGCATTCTCAACCCCTTTGAGCCCTCCAAATTAGAGTTTACAGATTTCTTTTTCGTTCTTCTCTTTGGCAAATCACCGCCACTGTTTTTGGTGTTAGCATCGTTTTCTTGCTCTTCACCTTCTTTGTCACCCTCCATATCAGAGTCCTCAAATGGTGCCTCTGGTGGTCCCGTAATAGGATTGTAGAAGAGGAAATAGCGTTTGATCCCTCCCACATGAGCGAGCGCATTCTCTAAATGCTTCTTCGTGACGCCATGAGGTAAATTGCGATAGAAAGCGCAATGTGAAGGGATCCATGTGGTTTCAAGATGCTTGCGCCCAGCGTCCGTCTGCGGTTCTTAGGAACCTCGTCCACGCAGTCGTTTCCAATCAAAAGGCATTTTGAGGGGAGCGTATCGGTATTCCGTATATATGATATTGAAAACATGGTGCAAAAATGCAATGTTCACAAATCAAAGTTGAATACTGGTGTGTGATTGGCTGATTCTTTTTATAGAAAAAATTAAGGGTGCCAAACCTTTCAGCATGCCAGACTTTTGCGGTAGTCGACAGCATCGAGGACATTTTTCTTTATAATTTTTCTATTTTGTTATGGTTTCATTTAAAATTTTCAGGATACCTCCTGTCGAGTCCAAATAACTCCATATGTGACGATTTTTGGAGCTATGCGCTTGAATCTCGCTGCAGAACCTTATAACAGTATGCACTCTCACTTCCGACACCCAGAGAAAAGCCTACCTCTCATCCATTATTGCAATCGCATAAATCAAAGTCCGAGGGTAAAATATTTTCCTGGTCGAGCACTTATAAAATTAAACAGTTTCCACTTGCCCAGAAGCTTGTACTTATAAACCAAAGCGAGGTCGACCCAGCCGCAACTGGCGCGGATTGGCGTACGTGATGCAGCTGTAATAGAACTATTGCAGATCTCAAATGGATGTACTTACTCTTTTCTATGCCATTAGATTTTTGGTGCGACCGAAACTCGAAAAACTACGATTGTGTCGCGCCATCGCATATTTCAATCGAATCTCAAACGTGTCTCCATTTGAGAAGCGTCTCGTTTCGGCACGAGAACAAGCACCTGGATAGAACGACCATCTCACTGGCGCAAGTACGGCTGATGTTTCCAATGTACATTTATCACTTTACTACATCTTCCAATTGACATCAACGTAATTCTTAAGCCACAGGAAACAAGGTACGTCTAAATGAATTACAGGGTGATGATATCTAAATCTATTGGACATATCTGGCATAGTGATCCTCATCTTAGGTACGTTTAGTTTATCGTTAAAATTTTGGAAGTATTGTTGATTTGCCCGAATAAGTCGAATTTAAAAGTGCTCAGCTGGGCGAGTGGCTTTAAGTGCTCGGTATTTGACCATGCTAGTAGCTTTTTTTTCTCGGATCGGTCAGCTAAACTGAGTTTTTCTTGTTCATTCTTAATCTATACTCCACGTGATTAGCAAGCCGGTTAGTGCCTACATAAGTGCAGTAAGAAAGTTTAGTCGCTCGTGGAAGCCGCGCTGGTCGTCTGTTAGTACGACGGCGCTGACTCCTATCCTAGTTATGTTTTTGCAAAAGTAAAAGTAATATATTATATAGTAACGTAAAACATCAGTTTATCGCAGGAAATAGGGTACCTTAGCAAAATTAGGATAATTTTGTTCAATCAGCAGATAGGTGGAATCCGCATGAACCAATGAAAAGCTCGAATCATGGACTAGGCGGTGGTGTAAAGGGTTATCCTTAGAGATGTCTCTGGAAAAATATACAAGCTGACAAAAGTCGACCAAAAACCCACCAAAAATATCGAAAACACCAGTTTTTCGCGGCATAGAAATGTCGCTTAAAAACCTAAAAGCTGACATAAGTCGACCAAAAATATCAAAAACAGCAGTTTTTCGCGGAAAATCTTTACTGCGAAAAACTGCTGCTTTCGATTAATCAGCCAATCGTGGGACGCGTAGCAAAAATACACACACATAATTGGTCAGCTGATGTTTCCTGCGGAAAACTGATGTACTGCGGAAAACTGATGTTTTACGTTAGTAAAGGTTGACACATAGAAAAACTTTTAACCTATATAAAACTATGTTAATATGCATCTTGGCGGTTTCGTATAAATTTAATTCATTTCCATAGTTCACCGAAAAGGACGTAAATTCCAACACTCCTTCCGCTACCATCTACGTCGCATGTTTCGAATAGTTTACAATGTAGTTTCCATATAACCATATGCAATCGAAAATAAAACAGTATCCGTTCCGTCTTTTCAAATCATTTCAAACCAATCTGTCCTCGCAGTTTATCAATCTGGGTGCAGCTAAATTTTTTGTTAACAAGTCCGCGACCATGTCCACTGTGCCAACGTGTTCTGGACGCACCCGGCCCTTTTGCAAACAGTCCTTCAAAAACTTGAGTTTGGCACCCACGTGTTTTGTGCTCGCTGCACTGGCCTCGCTATGCAATTGTTTAATTGCAGCCATATTGTCAATTTTTAAAACGGTCGGTGTTTTTGCATTCACACCGATCTCCTCGAAAAGCTCACGTATCTCCAATACTTCTTTTCCGCCTTCTGCTGCAGCCACAAATTCTGCCTCTGCCGTGGACAACGCAACTGTTCCTTGTTTTTTTTTCACTTCCAGCCAGCAATTATTCCATTGAGAAAAAAAAATCACCCTTGCACTTATGCTTTTTCTGTCAGCTTTATCAGCCGCGAAATCGGCGTCACTAAATCAATAATTCGTAGCGGCAAGTGATCTCCATCATCGTGATTTAAATGTAGTTTCAAATTTCTGGTACCCTTTAGGTACCGCGCAATCGTCTTAGCCACCTTGTAGTCTAGCAACGTAGGGGCATGAGTGCGTCGGGTAGCTCTTTGCACTACCAATGAGATATCCGGCCGTGTGCACCTGGAAATCCATAGCAGGCTACCCACCAACGATTGAAAACTTTTCACACAAAGTAAACTGCCATTTGCCTTCGTAGGCAGTAATTCATCGAGACTGTCTTCCATTTCCATTTCCATTTCGGCAATCGGCATACGAACTGCATTCGCGTCTTTTACTTTTATCCCATGTTTAAGTAGCATTTCATCAATCGTTACTCTTGGTCAAGGGTATATCCAGTCTTTGGGTCTCCTTCCACTCGTATACCCAGGAATTTTTCTACGTTACCGAGCTTTTTTAGTCCCAAAATCTTCATTTCATCGAAAAATTCATCGATCAACGTTTCACACGTCGCTGTGACTAGCAAGTCATCGACGTACACCCCCACTAGAGTCTTATTATCTTCACAAATACGTATAAAAATGCATGTATCAGTCAAACACTGTATGAAGCCGAGTTCAACCATAGTCTCACGCAAATGCTCGTACCAGAGCCTTCCAGATGGCTTAAGACCATACCGATTTATTTGTAGCTTCAAAACCAATTCTTTCTTAGAATTCACCCCAAAAACGTTTAAATTTTCTTCCAAAACCTCCATTCCCTGTGGAATTTGCAGGTGTATTTCATATCGACTTTCTGTGCCTGCTTTAAGGAAGGCGCTTGGCGCATCCCCATGCCTAGCAGGCACATTCCAGACAAGCGACATTATCAGGATAATCTTCATGTTGTTTAGTTCCATCACTGTGGAAAATGTCACGAAATAGTCCTCCCCAAATATCTATTAGTCGCCACGTGCGACCAGTCTTGCCTTATACCGCTCCACTGTCCCATCTGATTTTAATTTGGTCGTATAGACCCACTTCGTTGGCAATGGCTTTTTCCTTCCACTTTTTTTGCCAATTTCCATGTCCCCAAGTCATCCAGAGCACGCAATTATGCCCGCCCGTCTTCTGTCCATTTTCCGGTTTGGCTGGATGCATGTGCCTCTCGGAAATTTTTTGGATCAGGGAGAGCTGCAAAGTTCCCTTTTGTTTCACTTTCCACACTTGTTACAGCAAACGCAAACAACATATTCGCTTCAGGCACTTCGTTCACATTTCCATTTTCTTTTTCGCGTTCATTTTGAGTCGACACACATCTCGATCTCCTTCCAAAGCTATGCCCTTCTTCTTGAAAGTATTTGGTTTCTTCTTTCTTTTTTCTTCCTCGGCGCGGCGGCTTTCGAAGTCTTCTTCACACTCCTGCTGGATTTTCGCGTTTCTGGTTTGTTGCTTCAAAAAACGTGCTTTTCTTGTTTCTATGAGTTGATATCTGCTCAGAAACACCTTCATTTGTTCCTCCTGCCTGCCCATCATGGTTTCTCTCATCATCGGTCGCTTCAGCCTGAAGTCTCTTAACGACCATGTCATTAGATCGTTCGTCAAGTGTCATAATGTTCATAACGTGTCGGGTGGTCGTCACCACCTGATCCTCAAATAAAAGAACTTTGTACCCTTTGTTTGGTCACTTTTCCCGAGAATTAATGCCCGTTCGGCATGTTTTCCAAGTGATTTGTTTTTTTAATCCCTCCAATACAGGGGATCCAAAAACATCGCCAACATCCACTCGTTTCTTCGTTAATACATGAATTGGTGGGGTTCTTCCCGGGTTAGCTCTGGCTGGACTGCGGTTAAGTATGTAGGTTCAATACTCAGCCGCTTCCGTCCAGTACATTAGTGGCACGCCTGAGCCAAATATCATGCGCCGAACCATGTTGAAAATGGTTCGTTCATTCGCTCCGCTTTTCCATTTGACGCTGGGGTTCCTCTTCGGTAATTTGTCTCCGAACCCCCGTCCTTTCACAGAAAAAATCTAGATTCTTGAATTCGCCACCTCCATCGGTGCGTAAAACGTGAATCCTGCAATTAAATTCGCCTTCAAACCATACAAGGAAGTTCTCAAACATTTTCCGGCCCTATTCTTTGTAGGGGCGGCGAGGACACGCATATAGTTCGAAAAACGGTCTACAAAGACTACCAGGAGGCGATTTCCACGTCTATCGCGTGGTGTTGTCGGACCCTTGAGGTCACTGCAGATAACTCCACCGATGCGATCAATCGGTGCGTTCATTGCCGGAATCACGCTTGGGTTGCTTCGTTCTGGAACTTTTCCCCTCGGCGCACGTTAAACAGTTTGGTCGCTTGTTGTCGGTTAACACAATTCCCGACATGGGGTCCTTTGCCATACGTTCAATCGTATCGTATGCAAGGTGCCATAGCTGGGCATGGAAATGATACAGGGGTCATCATTTCCAACCGCCTCATTTTGAGCATTCATCCCTATTTCGTGGAAGTCATTTCGAAAAACACTTGATCAATTTGCATGCACCTTCGCCACAAAAATTGATCCATAATGTTCAACACGAAAACTTGACTTGTTTCCAATTTTAATTTTCAACCTTCCCGGGCAAACCAGTAACAACTAGAGGGGACCTTGTTAACCCTTTGCTGTGGACCAATGACGACTTGTGTCTTAGAAAGAGAGACGTATACTGTTTTTATCCCTAGATCCAATATATTTTTTTGGTGTACCCTACTCAAAATAACCTGACCAGCTTGACCTGGATGGTTATGTTCCTTACCTGAAATAGCGTGACTAGCTATACCTGGACGTCTTGTGTACTGTACACCAAATAGCGTGACCAGCATGGAAGATCATCCACCTCGGCCTGGACAGTACCTGGCCGCCGACTCTGATTCCTTCTTTATGGCCGATCACCCATCTCCGGTGTTCCATCCGGCTGCTACAGAGACATAACCTTCCTTGAAGCCCCTTATCTATCCGTCTCGTGATCAATCCGCCCCTTGACCACCTGTGGCCACCATCAATGGCCTTCCAGCCCCTTTTGATTCAGCTGGTCAACTTCCGGCCGGCCTGGCCCCGAGCATCCGGATCACCTCGTCTAGCCTGTTTCCATGTCGTGCACTGGTCCGGCGCTTGCGGGTGTTCTCAAAAACCTTCCGCAGCCGCCATCCGATGCCTGTTGGTAGCCGAACCAGGAAGCTAGCTTGGACAAACATTTCTACCAATCAGATCAGTTGATTTATTCCTCATCAGTCCGTTAATTCCGGAACCACTTCACCACAGCCGCCGCTGAGGCTTGACGAAGCCCCACAACGGATGAGGCACGATCTCACTACGCATTTATCGTGCACCAGTCACCGCTCACATGTCCTGCCACGACGGACGAGACACGAACCCGTTGCCGGCGCGTTCTTCGAGACCGGCTAGACCACCTGTAGGCTGCCTAAGTGCACGATCCTCAGGTCTCGGACGCCGTCCAGGGCAGTCGGAGATAGCTAACCTGAAAAGTCGGATCACTGCTTTGACTGCCCATGTAGCTACTTTGGAGAAGGCGAAAACCGATCTGTCGTTAGCTGTGAGACTGGCTGACCAGCGGGCAAATGAGTCCAGAGTCCGGGAGATGCTCGCTGCCCTAGGTTCCCACGGCCGCATTGATCAATTGGAGAACGAGGTTGCTGACCTTGTTCGGGAGAGGGACTGGTACCAGTTACTGCCCGAATCCGTCGACTCTCTACGCATCCTAGATCAGAGGCAAGTATCTACCTTGGCGTTCCAACGAAAGTGCAGCCACGCTTATCCTGCTTTTCTTCCTCAGCTTCTCACTCTACATGTCCCTACAGGAAACCGCATCTTGCACCTCCACACCTTGATACTCGAGTCTTTCCATGCTTCCCGAAAAGTAACTAAGCACTACGAGCGGTATATCCGCCTCTCTCAGCGATTGGAGGAATCGCAAGTAAGCTTGGGTCAGCTATAGAGATACAGGAACATCTCGCGGAAGCTAGAAAAGTGAAAGAAGCATCTAGAGCCGTCGGCCTCCGAGTTGCGCGAACTCCAATTCATCAGGAGGCGCATGTCAAGGACCAGTCGAACGTGGATAGATTCAAGAAGGTAGACTCCGTCCTCCTGAACCGGTGAGCGGACTCCTTGTCTGCGATATAGGCTGCCCAGGACCGGCTGTCAGAAGCAAATGCCAGGGTGGCACGTCTGATGCAGGGGACCGCGCCTATCCGACGGGCTATCCGGCATCTTCTCGACTTGGCCTGCCCCCGTGGTCTTGCTTCTGATTCCACTTTCAACCCGTCATTGCCATTGTCTGCTGACTCCGGTCCCGGCATCGAAGTACCGAAGGGAAGGCGTCCACCTCAGACTTTGAGTCTGCCGATGCTGGGGTAACCACGCGGCTCGGGATCTGGAATGCTTCCCGGGACCCCCCCCCCCACCACCACCAGTCGGTCTACAGCCGGCCTCCTCACCACCCACAAAGGCCCAACGGATTAAGCGGAGGCAAACGCAGGTCCAGTCGGATTTCGTCCCTCCCCTCTCAAACGACCACTAAACGGCCCAAGCAGTCTACCTTTCCGGGGTGAAGATGAACCGGGCTCCAGCCCCGATTCAAACTTGACCGCTTCCGATCCGCCGGAGCCTGGAGGGTCGCCCCCTCGTTATATTGTTCAAGACTCTTCGCGTTGTGGTAAAGCGATCGGAAAATATTGGGACTGAAGTGGACCACACATGGCCGTTGATTGGTGACGATAGAACACCCATCAACATATGACGGTTGATGGGTGGGAAAAGGCTGATCACAGTTAGAAGGAAAAGGTGGCGGACAACGGATATTCACGATGTGGAGAAATCAGCCAAGTACTGTCGTTAAGCCCAGTCCCAGACACTGATGGAATGATGGAGATCACGATCACGATCGTTTTTACGGTTACTAAGTGGAGTTCCCGTGGATGTAATATGAGAAGAGTAACTGTTGACATGACGTGTCAAGGGCAGGCGTCCAACCGATCTATGAATGGTATAGCGGTTGAAGTTGATCATGACACGAAGTTACGGCCTGATCAGCCTGTTATGCCCGAGCAATGAAGATTAAATGTGGAATGAAGTCGGGCATGTGGAGTGACAGGTTGTGTGAGTGATGATAACCTATGGTTTGTCCGAAGATGACGTGGCCAGGCCTGATCAGGCCTGATCAGCCGAGATCGGTGTTATATGGTTGTCCTGACGGGGTATAAAGATCGGAAGTGTGGCTTAGAAGATGAATTGAGTCGTGATGATGATGACCCAGAGTGTTCCCGAGGTGATCAAGGGCTGATCAGCCTGATCATCACCTGATCACTCGGTTGATCACTATGGCGATCGTGATCAGGGCTGATCAGCCTCTGATCAGCGTTCAGATGCAAGGGCAAGTAAGTTCTCGGTTTGGTCGGACTGTATATGAAGTGGACAAGTGCTGAAGAGCAGGTCTCAAGTGGTTTCAAGGTCGTTTGTTGAAGATCAGGATGGGTTGAAGATCTTTTGAAGAGTCGGGTCGTGATCAGGGCAGAATCGGTACAGGTCAGCTTGAAGGTGCAGCCAGGATGGGCAAGAGGGTGTTACGCAACCGTGCGACGAAGTAAATAGGTTCGAAGTAAAGGTCAGGCATGAGTTGATGTATGGTACACAGGTATAGGACATTGCATATATAATAACAGGTTTAGATTTTCCCCCTAAAGCAAAGAGTCGCTCCGCCACGTGTGCGGTCATTGGGAGCACAGGGTTGATTAGTCCCCTCTTGCTCATCTATTTCCCGGTTAAGACGCGCTTAGACGCATTTTGGCTTACCGGAAGACCCCCGACGGGTTTGTTTTAGGTGATCTAACCTCACCCGCAACGCGCACGTGTTTGGAACACGTTAATAATATTGGTAAAGGTTTTGTGGAGATAACGTTTGTGGATTACTGTGGAAGATCGTGGATTGATCGCATTTTCTTGGTTTCGTTATATCTCTCTCTCATTGGCTGGCCTGATCAGACGAACTTTCCTGATCAGTGCCTAGATACTGAATAAGTGTCGACCCCAACCCGTTCTCCGGTGAAGATTTCCACCCGAGGACACCCCCCGTCTCGAGAAGGTCATCCCCTCCGACCTGATCAAGATCATCGTTTTCGTCACCGAGTCCACCTAAGTGAGTGTAACCACCCCCGATCAACGGGTACACAAGGTGAGATGAAGTTAAACATAGATCCTGACGAGCATGAAGACCGGCCAGATGACCGGGAGGATCAGATCAGTCACCACAGTGGTGATTCATCTGATTCTGATGCTGATCAGGATCGACGGAGTACCCCCTCCGATAGTTGGTCGTCCGGGCCAGTGGGTATCCGGATTCCACCCAAGACTTCGGTCATGGATTTGGAAATCGGCTCCACCACAATGGTGCGCGTGCCCGGATCACTTGGTGACTCAGGATATCACCGTGATTCCTTTGATGATGAAAAAGATGTGAAAATCAAAGTGGAGGAAACTTTTTCGGGTGTATTGGAGGAAGGCGTATCGCCTCCGATGCTGTCCATTTCTAAAGGAAGCGATGATCGACCTGGTTTGGTGGAGTGCCAGGTCGAGATTAAAGATGAAATAACTCCCCACATGGCCCCGATCGGGGCCGATCTGGGTTATAGTAAAGTTGACTATAACCCAGGAAAGGATCGAGGTGTTAACCTTGATCCTATGCATAAGAAGAAAATGGAAAAAGACAGAAAAAACATGGGGGCGGATCATTGCGATCCACCTAAAAAATATGTGAAACCTAAACCGAAGATCTTCGAGGAAGACGAAGAGAAGATCGAACCAGCCGAGAAGACCACTGTCCAAGATGTGGAACGACTGTTCTATCTTCGAGAGTTTCACAAGTTCCTGGCTACCAACCGAGTGATGAAGATCATTAAGCCTAAGATCATCGGGAAGCTTGAAGGTCGAGCGACCCGGCCGGTGATCACAGGCAGTCAACTTGATCTGATCAGGAACCTCTTGGCGCAGATCGACGAGGTTGGCTTCACTACTGGTGCCTTCGACGCGAATATGTTATTCGATCTGGATCAAGAGACGATCAGAGAAACTATGACCACCCTGTATGATCATCTTGCCTCGTTACTAGGGGCGAACCCAGTGGTTCAGTCGCCGATCGCGGATCCTTCGCACCGATCACAGTTGGTTGAGTATCCTATGGATATTGAGTCGATATATCAATCGTCATCACAATCTGGAGCGGCATCCACCGACTCCTCGGTTGGGATCACACGTATGACGTTGGGCCCGAAAGGGATCCAGCAGATCGACCCCAAGATCGAGTCGCAGAACAGGAAGAGAAAGCCGGAACCTGGTAGAGTCGGATCGGACGATAGTTTCGAAGATGCTCAGGAAGTGCCACAGGCCAATCCGACCTCCAACACTGGTCATACCAACATGCCGGAGGTCCCAGAGCAACTAAAAGCCATGTTAGCGACTATGATGAACCGATTTGCGGGTGAACAATATGGATTGCCTATCAGCACCGAACATGAATCAGTCCGCTGAGAAACCGGTCAAGAGACCCGTGGACGTAGAGATGGAATCAGTCCGATCAGCCGGAATTGTTCGTTCGATATGCCAGGCCGATCACCAAGATCGATTTCACCGATCACCCCCACGGAGTGATGTGGACATGGAGTCAGAAGGCGAGATCAGTCAACATTTCGATCCAGATGATCTGGACATTGAGATGCCTCGTAGAGCGAATATGGCCTCCGCACAGGCATTTGACAGTGAATCCGGAACGATCACCCGAGTGCGAATGTCTGCGATCTCGGAATTGAAAGATTTCACCGGCAAAGATATGGATGACGATCAGGCCAGGGCTTGGTTAAGCCGGACTAAGTCAGCTTTTCTGAGGGACAAGACACCGGAAGCTGAAAGATGCCTGATCTTCGCTGATCTAATGAAAGGTCCGGCCAAGAACTGGCTTAAACAGCTGAGTCGAGAAGTGCGTTTGAAGTGGCCTCGTTTGTGTGAAGAGTTTGAAGAACAGTATTGCAACTCGGGGGTGTCTGTCGCTAGACAGTACTACCACATGAAGAAAAGATCCGACGAGACGCCGATCGAATACTTACATCGGCTGAATGTTGCTGGTCTACGTGCGAAAATGCCGATCAAGGACCCACGACAACCGGATATAGCTCGCGAGCATGTCGAACACTTCATTGACACTCTGGATAATCGTGATCTGGCTGATCGGCTAACCCTGCTCCGTACAAAGGATTCAGAGCAACTGGAATTGACTCTGAGGACGCTGCAGCGAGCCAAACGTCGACAGGCCAAGGTCGAGGTAGGATCGAACCGGTAAAGATCACACCCTGATCAGGGCAAGATACCGGCGGCACGACCAGCCCGAGCAGTTCGGATGATCACGAAGGAATCGGACAGTTCCAGCTCGGAAGAAGAAAGTGGTCAATCAAGTCTGAGCTCGGACGAGGAACAGTATCGTCATATCTTTACGACGGAGCCACTGTATCGCCCGAGATCATCGACCGAGATCATCGACTAATGGCAGGGATGGACGGAAACCTGGTGGTATTCAACCTGATCAGGACCGATCTCGATAGAAATGTGTGCATTGTGGGTCGACCAAACATGGAGATCGTGATTGTTGGAAAAGAATTACGTGTGGAAAATGTGATCGTAAGGTCATCCTTCTGATCATTGCTTTTTCGTATGCAAAACTTGTGGGAAGCTTCATGACGCCGGTGCCTGCCCTATCGAAGAATTTTTTAATCTGATGCGCAAGTGGTATGTGCCGACTAAACATGCTGGTATGCTTCCACCAGATGTCGAGAAGATGTTAAACTAGATCGCTCGCCAGGTTGGAATCTGGTTCGAGCCGAGCGATCTATGTTCTGCATTTATGCATATGTCGGTAGCGGAGATAAGTTTGAGGAAAAGAAGATAACCGACAATACATGTTCTAATTCAAATTGCATCGATCGATGTCCGATCTACAGTCTCAGAGTGGATGAGTATTCCCGATCGGACGTGATCATGGAGTTGGATCTACTGCCCGGTGAATCCCGAGGATACTGGAAGTATCACTCTCCCGACAAGTGGTTTAAACAGGCTAAAGCTAATGGAAAGGTCAACAATGAAAAAGCCACTATTTTATTTGACTCTGGGGCGGAAGTCTCGATCATCGACTCCGCCTTTGCTCGTAAGGTGGGATGTCGTATAGACAGTACCCAGAGGCAAGAATGTGTTGGGATCGGCGAGAGTTCATATATGACGGAAGGACGATCACGTGTTAAGATCACCCTGGCAGGATCCCTGGTCTACTATTTTAACGCTTGGGTTGGCCGGTTAGCTGGTCAAGACGCGATACTGGGGATGGATTTTATGGTACCAGCCGGTATACGACTTGACCTTTCTCATGGAACCCTGACTCTGCCGGATGAGGTGCAGATTCAGTTATCCGGCCGACGACCTTTGTATGGTACTCATGTACGGATGTTAAAAATGGGTCAGTATGAGAACATCGGGGTGTCCCGATCAGTCGATGTCATGATTCGGCCGAGTGATCGGCAACAGAAATTGTGGCTAACCCGTGGTGAACGATGGGTACCAACGTTCGTTAAAGGTATCGGCCGATCAAGCTATATCAGGGTCACGAATATATCCGATCAGCCGCTGATCATCCACGAAGACATGATCTTAGGGATGTGGTTACCTGAAGGGAAAGTACCTCGACAGATCGGATATGTTTCAGTGGGATCACGAAGATACATTGAATGGCAGAATCTGGCTTATCAAGCCACCACGGACCTGATCAGTGACGAAGACTTAGCGGATGAAGATACTTCACCTATGGTTGAGAAGCCGGAATATTCTACGCCGACCAAGCTGCTGATCAGGAGGCCACCGATCGAAGCGACAGGGGAAAGCCGGGTCAAAGAAGGTCCACAGATATTGAGTATAATTAGGCCCGGCTCACCGAAACCAACGGACCCAGATAGCGGAAACGACAGTGAGGAGTTCAAGAATGATCATGAGAAGGAAAAGGAGGATGAATCAGCCGAAGTCATTACGGAGGAAGGTGAACCTGAAGTAGACCATCAGTCGAGTGACGTACAAGGAGCGACTCAAGATGACACCGATCAGAAAAAGGCAGATCAGGTGGACGAGCAAGTGTGTATACACGAAGGTGGCGATCAGTACATTGAAGGTATCGAGAAGCAGATGGCCGTTTTGCCGGAAATATCGCCCAATATACCAGAAGTCACCATGGAAGATCTACAGGTTGGTGATCCCGAAGTGAACACTCCCGAGCAGATCGATCAGCTGAAGAAGATCATCTGGAAAAGACGCCATCTACTGATGGGGAAAGGTAACGCCCTACCCCCAGCCGCATTCGGAGCTGTTTGTGATATAGACGTGGGAAATGTGAGGCCGATCGCTCAGCGTTGTCGTAAAGTTGCACCTCAATACCGGGAAAAGTTATCCGATTTGATCAAGGGTTTACTGAGTACAAAAATCATCCGACCATCAACATCGCAGTGGGCATCACCGATCGTGATCGTGATTAAGAAGAATGGGGTTGATATTCGATTGTGTATCGACTATAGAATGGTGAATCGCCTCACGAAGTTGATGGTCTACCCGATGCCCCTGATCAATGATTTATTAGAAGATCTGGATAAAGTTTTATGGTTTTGTTCGCTGGATATGGCTAGTGGTTTCTGGGTGGTTTCGATGACTGATCGCGCTCGAGAGATCTCGGCTTTCGTTACACCTTTTGGACTTTTTGAATGGAATCGGATGCCGTTTGGATTAAAGAATGCCCCACAGATCTATCAGAGGCTGATCGACAATGCTCTCTATGGGTATTTCCAGATCAGTGCTGATCGGGAAGCCACTGATCTACATGATGTGTTTACGGAAGGTGAACCAGACCAAGATCAGGACCGATCAGTGCTGGGAAGGCGATCATACATAGATGACATCTTGGTCACAGCAACATCCTGGGATATGCTATGCGATAAGGTCGAACGACTCCTGAACACCTGCGAGCGCTGGAATTTATCGATCAGTGTGGTCAAGAGTTTCTGGGGTCAACCCAAGGTCGCTTACCTCGGCCATAACGTGTCGATCCAAGGATTGGAAGCAAACCCGAAAGATCTGGCTGCTCTCAGCAACTTACCTTTTCCCCGATCACTGAAGGCCATGCAATCCTTCCTCGGATCTCTGAATTATTATAGCAGATTTATCGAAGACTTCTCGATTTACGCCGCTATACTATATGAACTGAAGGAAGTTGATTATCATGGGCTACGAGAACGTGATCGGGTAGGAAGATCACCAATTGAGACTGATCACGAAGTGGAAGTTACTGAAATGGATCTCAAGACTAGATCACTGATCGATCGGACTGATCCAGGGTCAGAGGACCATATGAAGCGAGCTATGGTAGCCTTCAGTATGTTAAAGGCGAAGATGATCTCGACGCCGATACTGAAACACTTCGATCCGGAGAAGATTCCCGTGGTGATCCTATATGCCAGTAAATGGGCAATATCAGCCGCACTGGTCCAAGATCACGATGGAGTTTATTGCCCGGTGACGTTCACAAGCCGAACATTAAAACCGAACGAAGTTAACTATGGTATTGTGGATAAGGAGGTGCTAGCATTATTACGTGTATTGGATGTTTGCTACTCTATGCTGGTAACTAGATCAATTAAGGTATTATCCAGGCGATCTAGTTTGGCGTGGTTACTGTCAGCGAGTGGTCTAGACGGAAGACTGGGGCGATGGGCAGCGGTGTTATCTCAGTGGACCTTGGAGATCATTAAGTGCACCAAGGGCGAAGAAGAAATTCTTGGAACACTAGCCGCCAGCATCACGCCCCGATCAGAAGTCGATGAAGCCCTGATCGAGGTGGCTCCCCGGAAGCAACCACGTGAATCGATCACTATACCCCCACCGATCGTCGGCTCGGAGGAAAATCTGATCGTTGTAAGTTTCGACGGATCAGCGAGTGTGAAGAAAGGCGTGGGGGCGTATAGCGCGTTGTTATGGAAACTGCCTGAATGGACTGTTATATCGGCCGGTTCAGATTATACTCCAGGTATCACGGTCAATGAGGCCGAATATCGTGGTCTGCTGCTAGGTTTGGATCTCTTGCAAGAGCAAAAGATCGGAAGAGTTATCATATGCGGAGATTCAAACCTGGTAATTCGGCAGATAACTGGAGAGATCGACTGTAAAGCACCACTTTTGAAGCTACTGAACGATCGCGTTATGAAAGTTTTACGTGGATGGCCAAGGCATGATCTTTTACATGTGAAACGTGATTGGAATCGGAGCGCAGATCACCTAGCCACTATGGCCATGCGTGATCAGACCGGATCAATAGTTACTGATCAAGCATTGCTGGAAGAACTGGTGGAGATCAATAGGCTGCCTGAGCTGATTCGTGTGGAAGATGAAAAGGAAGCAGCCCAGATCTCGATCATGACGAGATCGCGAACCAGATCACCACCTAACAGATCACTCTCTCGACAAAGCTTAACAGAAGAGATAATACAGGAGTCTCAATAGTCTGGGTTACACATTGTGACAGATCAGCCAAAAATAGTCGAACAGGTGGAGATCAAGGTGGTTGAGCCGGTTCAGAGTCAATGGATGTATATATATAATGCACGAGAACTACATTTGCATACATGTGAACGATCGATATACAAGATGGAGACAATATTGGTACCTGGATATGAATTGTGGATATGGAATGTGAAAGTTATCAAGAAGTTGTCGTGATATATTGATGATTATGGAAAGAACGAAACGAAAGATGTTTATCACGACAATCACGGACCCTACTTCGTGCGCAGACGAGAAACCGTAAACGCCGGATGATGCATGGGGCCTGATCGGTATTGATTTCGCCAGGGTTCTTGGTGATCGGCAAAGATCAAGACATCACGCAACGTGCCGATCGAAGTCAGGTGCCCATAACAAGGATACCACTCCCCGCCGTCGGGCTTGATACCTCGCGCTTCCGCTCGGTGAACAGGCAAAGTCGGTGTGATGGTGGTCCAGAGAGTTTTCGAAGTGATTTCGGGCTGATCGCCCCGATCACTACCCGATCACTCGGCTGATCGCTATGCCGATGATGATCGGGGCTGATCAGCCCCAAACCGGCGTTTAGACAGCTGATCACGCTTCATGGTCAAACTTTGAACGCGACTTGTCATGTTCTGCAGATCTTGATCAAGATTGTCGCGATCTAATCGGAGAGCCGACAGCTGGCTAGCCTGATCGGCAAAATTACGTTCCCGGGTAGCGATTACGACCCAGCGATCGAATAATTCGGCATTAAGCGCCCGATTGGTATCATATAGGGAGATCAACTGGGGAATTGCGCTTCGGAGTTCCAACCGTAGTCGGCAAGCTTCCATGAACCCCAACGTGAGTGGACCAGATCCCCCCACTAGACGAGCGATCTGTTCTAAGTAACTGACAGGTCGATCTGAGGAGTGGTTGAGCGGGAAGACTCCAAGATGGATGATACGAAGTCAGGGTCGTCGTTGGACGAATGAGACCGGTCGTGATCGGCGCCGAAGTCGCGATCGGGGCGATCGCGGGATTAGTCGAACTGGAAACGGAAGGCGAGGCAGCGATCGGGGCGATCGCCGAAGATGACGAAGAAGGAAGAGAAGATCGGCTCGAGTCGGCCATGGTGATCGCCAGAGAGGAAGTTTAAAAGTGAGTGAGTCGAACTGCAGTCGTTGCGCGGCTGCAGTTTGTCTCAGGGGCGGCTGTGGTAAAGCGATCGGAAAATATTGGGACTGAAGTGGACCACACATGGCCGTTGATTGGTGACGATAGAACACCCATCAACATATGACGGTTGATGGGTGGGAAAAGGCTGATCACAGTTAAAAGGAAAAGGTGGCGGACAACGGATATTCACGATGTGGAGAAATCAGCCAAGTACTGTCGTTAAGCCCAGTCCCAGACACTGATGGAATGATGGAGATCACGATCACGATCGTTATTACGGTTACTAAGTGGAGTTCCCGTGGATGTAATATGAGAAGAGTAACTGTTGACATGACGTGTCAAGGGCAGGCGTCCAGCCGATCTATGAATGGTATAGTGGTTGAAGTTGATCATGACACGAAGTTACGGCCTGATCAGCCTGTTATGCCCGAGCAATGAAGATTAAATGTGGAATGAAGTCGGGCATGTGGAGTGACAGGTTGTGTGAGTGATGATAACCTATGGTTTGTCCGAAGATGACGTGGCAAGGCCTGATCAGGCCTGATCAGCCGAGATCGGTGTTATATGGTTGTCCTGACGGGGTATAAAGATCGGAAGTGTGGCTTAGAAGATGAATTGAGTCGTGATGATGATGACCCAGAGTGTTCCCGAGGTGATCAAGGGCTGATCAGCCTGATCACCACCTGATCACTCGGTTGATCACTATGGCGATCGTGATCAGGGCTGATCAGCCTCTGATCAGCGTTCAGATGCAAGGGCAAGTAAGTTCTCGGTTTGGTCGGACTGTATATGAAGTGGACAAGTGCTGAAGAGCAGGTCTCAAGTGGTTTCAAGGTCGTTTGTTGAAGATCAGGATGGGTTGAAGATCTTTTGAAGAGTCGGGTCGTGATCAGGGCAGAAGCGGTACAGATCAGCTTGAAGGTGCAGCCAGGATGGGCAAGAGGGTGTTACGCAACCGTGCGACGAAGTAAATAGGTTCGAAGTAAAGGTCAGGCATGAGTTGATGTATGGTACACAGGTATAGGACATTGCATATATAATAACAGGTTTAGATTTTCCCCCTAAAGCAAAGAGTCGCTCCGCCACGTGTGCGGTCATTGGGAGCACAGGGTTGATTAGTCCCCTCTTGCTCAACTATTTCCCGGTTAAGACGCGCTTAGACGCATTTTGGCTTACCGGAAGACCCCCGACGGGTTTGTTTTAGGTGATCGAACCTCACCCTCAACGCGCACGTGTTTGGAACACGTTAATAATATTGGTAAAGGTTTTGTGGAGATAACGTTTGTGGATTACTGTGGAAGATCGTGGATTGATCGCGTTTTCTTGGTTTCGTTATATCTCTCTCTCATTGGCTGGCCTGATCAGACGAACTTTCCTGATCAGTGCCTAGATACTGAATAAGTGTCGACCCCAACCCGTTCTCCGGTGAAGATTTCCACCCGAGGACACCCCCCGTCTCGAGAAGGTCATCCCCTCCGACCTGATCAAGATCATCGTTTTCGTCACCGAGTCCACCTAAGTGAGTGTAACCACCCCCGATCAACGGGTACACAAGGTGAGATGAAGTTAAACATAGATCCTGACGAGCATGAAGACCGGCCAGATGACCGGGAGGATCAGATCAGTCACCACAATGGTGATTCATCTGATTCCGATGCTGATCAGGATCGACGGAGTACCCCCTCCGATAGTTGGTCGTCCGGGCCAGTGGGTATCCGGATTCCGCCCAAGACTTCGGTCATGGATTTGGAAATCGGCTCCACCACAGCGTTACTCTCCCCCTCTCCGGTTCTTCTTGGCATTTCTCCTTATGACCCCCGTTGACGATCCACCTCTTCCCTGGACGAGGAAAAGAAAACAGGTCTTCTCGAAGTAGACGATGACGAGGCCACCACCGAGGACTTTGAAAAGACACCCCGTCGGGACGTCTTCGGATTGGATGAGCCGGCCTCGAGCATGGACAGGTCTCAAAAGTCAGCTGACGAGACCAGGGGGTTGGTTGAAGGGTCTCCACCTCTTTGGTTCCCTCGTCGAGAAGTATTGAGCACTACTGACTTCAGCGCGTCTCGCCCTTAGTCTAGGGTCCAGCTGAAAGACCTGCGCGTCGCCGATCTCACTGGCGGCCATATCGCTCGAAGTTTGTCTCGTCCAGCGTTGTGGATATTTGCTCCGTCTTCCCGGGCATCCCAGGCTTCGACCTGGCGTTCTGACCTGGTCAGTTCTAAGCAGATCGAGGCGGTTATGTCTCTCAAGCTGTGGACCGTATTGGCGAAGGATATGCCCGATATGGGCCTGCCCCACACTGGCTGGTTCGTGGATTTTCGTCGTGCATATGCCGAATTTCTCTCTCGCCAGTGTCGAACTATTTGGGAGTCCACTCACTTCTTTACATCTCGGCTGGAGCCCAGCGTAAGGATCCCGGCCTGACCGAGCACCGTGCCCAACGTAAACGGCACTGCGTTGGAGCTGCCGAAGGCTGAACCAGCCTGTGTACACTCATCACCGATGGAATCAAAAATGGTCACTGTGGCCTGGACATATTTTTTTGTTCCATGTTATTGCATATGGCTAACCGTAAGGTGGAGAAGGGTGGTAAGCCAGCTAAGGGCGGAACCTGGTACCCAGGACTAGGTGACCATAGTCACACTACCACCCTCCAGGCTTCGCTTGACGAGATCGACCGGCAGGATCCGTGACGTAGCCAATATCGACGAGACCTCAACCACCATCCTGGGCTTCGCGTAAGTCGACTCAAGAACAAGTTTCGTTCCACTGGCCAGTGATGGCCTGCATCCCGACCCCGGGGCTAGCTTATTCCCGTTTGTTCTAGCTCGCTCTATTCCACCCATCCATTCATTGTTGTTCACTTTAATAATTTGTTTATCGTTCCATCATCCATATCGAGACGACCTCCTCTCTACTTTCCACTTCTCTCGATAACCCAACCACCTGTCAATCTTTACCACTTCATCACCTGTGCTGACCCCGTAAGATCTTGTCCATTATCGGATTGGTCAATTTACGACCAGATTAATTCCTGTCCACCATTTGATTGGTCGATTAATATTATCTAGTCCGTCTTGACCTGCTGAACGACAACAGGATGACCTAGTTTTCCGGTCAACCCTACTTTCTTCATGAGACTGCATGACCTCAAATCAATTCCGGCTCTCTCGCTGGCGGTCGAACTCCTTCATCAACGCCCCACAATTTAGATCTAGCACATCCACCAACGACAGCCCTTTGTATTTTTTCTACTGTTTCATATTTCCTATGGGTCCGGATAAATATGGTCTTCCGTCCTGATCTAACATCCAAAACCTTTTCAACTTCATATTCGTATGGGTCTAGCGGTTTGTCCCCGGAGAAATTGATTGTAAGGTACCCCGTCTGAAGTCGTTAAAGGACTGTGTCATAGAGATCCTACGGGAATGACCGAATCACAATCTCTTGCACGTGAAACGGGGTTGTGCCGATCATTAGGCAACGATGGACATGCGTGATCAGATCGGATCGGTGATTACCGATGATGTGATATTTGATGAATTAGTCGAGATTAATAGATTGTCTGAGCTGTTCGGCTCGGATGATAAGGAAATGACAGCACAAGTGAAGATGATGACTAGTTCGAGAACTAGATCGGCACCCCCGCAGACCAATTTCACGAGAAAGTTTAAATGAAGGGATAGTTCTTCAACTTCGGATCGAAAGGATACTTAAAGCTCATGGCGAAGAAAAGTGGATCGTGGATTAAAAGCTTTCTTAAGTGGTGATTTGAAAAAGTTAACTCAGAATGGAGCGAAGAATTGTATTAAAGTCACACCGAAATATGAGGTGCCTTCTTTTCTATTATTGTCACGCCGACCGAGCAGACGTCCATCTTGATCGATCAGCTAAGTTAGTTGTCCCTGAAACCCTGCAAGCCGACATTATGCATCACTATCACGTTAGTTTGGAGGGTTGTCATCAGGGTTCCGGTCGGACATACCATAAGATTTGCAAGCAGTTTCACTAGAGAGGTTTGTACCGGAGCGTTCAAAGATCGTCGGAACTTGTACAGACTGCGAAACCGGGAAGGATATGCCGATCTTACGATGCCGATCACCAGGAAAAATATTTAGGCAACTTACCCCTTTCAAGTAATAGCGATGGATCATATTCCCTCCCTACCGAAGTCATTCAAGGGTACTGGTCTGGACCGATCTCAGGTGATTGCCAAAGCTGGGTCTACTCGAACAGCCCAACAAGTCGCCCAAAGTTATTAGGAATGTGTTTTCAGGCGATTTGGAGCAAGTGAGATGTTTCGGCATGATCGTGAACTAGGATTATGACTGAAGGCTTCCGATCGTTTAATCAAATGCTCGGTCAAAGACAGAGCGCGACGATGGCTTACCGGTCGCAGGAAAATGAAAAAGCCAAACAAATGGTACAAACATTGACAAGGGCAATAAAAATATATGTCGCCGATCCGGCTCATCAGGAATGAGATGAATATGCAGAAAGATTAGTATTCGCGCTGAATCCTTCATTCGACCGGGTTAGAGGTGACACTCCATTTTATCTGGCTTACAGTTGGGATTCACGATCGACTATAGAAGCCGCGATTCTGGTCGGATGCAACCGAAGTCGTGCTCGCGAAGCCCGCCGATGGCGTATGGGGCTTCAACGTCACTATCAACATGCGAGAGAGCAGGTTAATGAACGAATTTGTGGTGAAGTTGTTCCGGAATGAGTTAACAGCCGGATGCGAAACGAGGCTGTCTTTCATTCGTTCAAATTGCTGCTCAAGATGACAGACATTGGATGGCGACCGCCGGAGACGTTCGAAGACAATCGCAAGTGCCGGACCAGTATGTTGTGAAGTGAAATCAGAAAAACGCAAATACATAGGTCATCGTTAGTGCACCCTGCCCCAGGAAGTATCACGATCAGCCAAGTATCACGTTCTGCCAGGTATCAACGCCAGACAAGAATATCCGGATGCCGGATCAGGATGATTTCGAAGCCGTATTGGCTAAGACATATGTAACGAAGCAGGTTTATGGATTGTTGCTGCATTGGTTATGGTGGAGTATAAGTATGAAAGCCGATTATCGCTGATCCAAGTGATCCAAGTGACGTGGGTTGAGATCTCGGGTAACCGACTAAATGAGTTTGATCAGCCTTAGGACATGTAGATCAAGAGAATAAAGAAGCCCCTATGTATAAGATGGTGAGACCCATGCGATATATCGGCCGAAGCGAATGGCAAAGATCAGCAAACCGGCTCCGAGTCGGCATTAAAGGATCGGGTCAAGTCCAACCTCTAGGGAAATACCCATTTCGAACCGACCTCTCGAGTTTAACGTATGTTGGAGGTTGATGACAGGTTTGGGCAAGCAAAGGCTGTTGATTTCTAGTTGATTCCGAGGTGGTTCGAAGTGATCTTGAGGTGATTTGGAGATGGTTCCAACCTGGTTTTGAGCCGATCCTGAACTGGTTCGGATCGGTCCCAAATCAGCTTTCAGATGCTGAAATAGAAAGAAACTAGTCAAGATCGGTGCTGGAATCGGATGCAGAGCATCCCAAGAAGCCGATCCTAAGCTAGTTTCGAGCTGATACTCGATGATCGGGTTGGTTGAAGATCGGCTGAGAACCAGGTCGGGATCAGCTGAAGATCGTTCTAAAGTGGTAAGTTTCAGTTTGAGCAGCGTTGAAGATTGATCTAGGGTGGTACCAGGACAACGTTGTGACAAGATGGTCAAGATTAAAGTATGAAGTGGGTCACACAGGTTGGTGTATGGTACGTTAGGTATTAGATATTGCATATAATAACATGATTGAATTTACCCCTTAAGCAAAGAGTCGCTCCACCACGTGTCGCGGTCATTGGAAGCACAGGATAAACTAGGCCCTGCAGATCAACTAAACTCCCGGTTAAGACGCGCATAGACGCATTTTGGCATACCGGAAGCCCCCCCCCACGGGATTGTTTAAGGTTCTCACCCCTAATCCCTCTCACCCACGTGTTTGGAACACGTTTAATTAATTGAAAAGGTTTTGTGGAGATAACGTTTTGGTTTTACTGTGGAAGATCGTGGGTATATCGTGGTTTTTCGTGATTTCTTGGTTATTTCCCGTTTATTGGTTGGTCCGGTCGGTTGATGTATCCCGATCCAGCCTTTTGCGATACTTACACACAGTATCACCCCTGATTTGTCCTCCGGTAAAGGTTTCCATCCGACGACACCCCCGTCTCGAGAAGGTCACATCCTCCGACCTGATTCGTAACATTTCCTCAACTAGAGTCCACCTGAGTGAGTGTAACCACCGAACACCAATAGATACACAAGGTGAGATGAAGCTTCACATGGATTCTTTCATACATGACGACCGGGAGGATCGGATCAGTCATCATAGTGATGATTCATCCGATCCTGGCGCCGATTAGGATCCACGGAGTGCCCCCTCCAATAGTTGGTCGTCCGGGCTAGTGGGAATATGACTTCTACCAAAACTTCTGTTATGGATTTTGAAATCGACTCCACCACAAGTACACGTACATGGAAACAGGCTAGAAAAGGTCGCCCGGATGTTATGGGCCAAGACAGTCAGAAGTTGACCAGTCGGATCAAGTTGGGCTAAAAGGCGGTTGATGGTGGCCACTGGTGGTCAAGAGACAAATTGGTCAAGAGACAGATATGAGGCTCCAGGGAGGCCATGTCCATGTAGTAGCCGGACGGAACACTAGAGATTAGTGAGAGGCCTTGAAGAAGAAATTGTTGACGACGGTCACGTACCGTCCAGGCCGAGGTGGATGACCACCCCTGGTCATGTTATTCTGGTCATGTTATTCGGTGTAGTTATATTAGGAAAATTGGAGACAGCGGCCACGTACCGTCCAGGTCGAGGTGGACGACCACCCCCAAGCTGGTCATGCTATTTGGTGTACAGTACACAAGGCGTCCAGGTTGAGCTAGTCACGCTATTTCAGGTAAGGTACATAACCACCTGGTCAGGTTATGCTGGGTAGGGTACACCAAAAAAATATATTGGATCTACGGATAAACATCAGTGTACGTTTCTCTTTCTAAGACACAAGTCGTCATTGGTCCACAGCAGAGGGTTAATAAGGTCCCCTCTAGTTGTTTTTGGTTTGCCCGGGGAAGGTTGAAAGGAACCCACTGGAAGTCCCTAACCGGGAGTCGCTGAGAAAACATATACTCAATCAAGTCGCCCGTGTTTGGAACACGGTTTAGTTCTACTGGAAAGTGAGTGAAATGTGGCTTATTGTGGAAGATCGAGGAATAATGTTTGAATTCCTGACTACGCATAAGATCGGCGTAACCCCTTTGTTATCTTCGGTTAAGCTGGCCGATCGATAAATCTCGTCCAGCATTTGTGGGATAGCAGACTCAAGTATAACGCCGTTTACTACCGGTGAAAATTTTCACCCAGGAGCAACCCCAGTCCTAACCCTCGTCCACCTATTAAACCTGCTTTAACGTTTCGCCCTAGAGTCCACCAGGAGAGTGCAACCACCAGTGCTGACGGGTACACAAGGAGAGCTTATACAAGATGGATCATCCCAGTCGTCACAGCCACGGTGATGGAAGTGACCGGTCCATCCAGCTTGATGCTGGTCCAAAACCTGGATGAACGGAGTACCCCCTCCGACAGTCAGTCATCTGGCCCCCCCGTGGGTGTTCGTATCTCGGAAGGAATTTCCGAGAGTGACTTCACCACAACTTCGGAGAGCAATTCAGGAAAGATCCGACCGGAACAATTATCAGACCGGTTTACATAACATTGAACCGGGATCAAGGGTCTGACTCAATCTGGATCGGGTGAAAGAATGGTACGCCAAGAATTAGCTCACATGCGGAATGGATCTTTTGAAGTTTCCGAGTTGATTGGTCATCATGCTTCCCGGTTGATTACTGCGGGCACAATTATGGGGTGTTCTTAATTGTAGTTGTACGCCTGTCAAAGTTGAAGCTGGTCAGGGAATACCGCGATTGCCCAAAAACCAGGTGCTTGGCCGAAGATCAGCCAAGATTTGATCGCGCGAGGAGTGTTACGCGCACCAAGATAACAACGAATATCAGATTCGCACACTATGAGAAGAACGTGAATGCTTGACTGCCATGGCCGACAATATTAAGATTCACGCACCGGAGGAAATCGCGCAAAACGAACTGGTCTATATGCAGCTTCGCGAGTGCATCTCCGACCTACAGCCCGGGATACAGCTTTGGAGTTGAGACTTGTCGTGGTGTGCTTGGCGCCCGAGGAGGCGGCGAAAAACACAAGCAATGATATGCAGAGCGGCTAGTGGTCCAGGCGACAGATCTGGTCTTGGTGAGAACGGCATATATTTCAGGCCCTCAATCCAGCGCGAGCTCGCTTGGATCGAGATTACGCGCGTATACCGCTTGCCACAGATCTGCTGAAAATCTCACAAAGATCTTTATAGTGTAGAAGTGTTTTGCTCTGCAACATAGTCCTTTCAAAAAAAAATGCAAATGTCAAACGCAATATTTTGAAGTACGCACGGCGATGCTCATTTCCTCTGGCGCTGTCGGAAGCTTCTTCTCGTCAGATTATCCGAACCACCGCTGTCAATCAAAGTCTGGAATACAATGTACCACTTTTTCATGTTTGCCCACTGACTTTGGAGTTGAGGGAAAGTCCCACTTGACTAAATATGGTGTCTTTTATCTGCTAGACCTAGAACGTTCGACGCGCTTACATACAAGGAGCTTAGTTCTAAATTTGCGATATTGCCCTTAATTGTGTCCCAATTAAGGTTTAGGGCTAAAATGCGTGACAATGACGAAACCCGACCTTCTCTCCTTGACCCGGGTCCTGCGAGTGACCCGGACAACCCAGGGGAGACGGAAGACCACACTCCCACGAATGGAGAAACAGGGAGTGGAGATGAGTTCGTTCCAGAAACCCCGGACTCGATCGAGGCAGAGAGAACGAGTCCAGGGGAGGAAGATGATGCGGAACAAAGAGTAGTACCGGACGAACCGGTACTGGATCCGGTAAATACTATCGAATCCAACAAAAACACTGAGATATCAGAAAATAAACAGGTATCTCAGGAGACAGTAAAGGAGGATAATAGTAAAACAGAGACTGTACCTCAGAATCAGGGTGAAAAGGAAAATAAATCAAGTGAAGAGCGTTTTTTAAGCATCATTAGCTCACTAGACTCACGCGAGCCAAGTCAACTGGCATTAGCCTTGAAAAGGGCACTATGCCAAGTGCGAACTAGGAAACCGAGAGTAAAAGCCTGGCTGGATTTGACACAAGAGTTATTTACGTCGATATATGTGAAGGTCCGAGGACCGACTTCACGTTTATCAGATGTAGCAAAACGATTCCCGCAACTAAAATCAGCGGAAGTGGAACGAGTACTGGACCTATTTGAACTAATGGTGATAGATGAACAGAAAGACTGGGAGCTTTGGCGTCAACGTGTGATTAGTTCGGCGGTGATTGCGCAGAAAACGACGCAATCTTTTGAAAGCATACTATGGAAGGCTATCGGACAGGTAAAAGTACTCCAAGAACAAAGGCTACCACCCACCCTTCAAGGATGGGCGAATAAGGTGACAGGGAAAACCATCACTATGGAGCAGGATGCGAAACTGGTGAGCAAAACTTTTTTGTTCAAGACATCGCTGTACACCCCAGATGAGATCACTCAGCTGAGAGCTGTATGCGAGAAAGAATATGGGAAATATGCGCCAATGCAAGTACGGGAAGGTAGTGCAGAGGAATGGAGAATCGTCCAGGGACTTGTAGAAGAAACAATCATCGCAAAGAAATTACCTCAGTTTCTCAAGCGTATAATGAAAACAGAGGAACAAGTAAAGCTGGTACATACTATCCGAGCACAGGTGGAAGGGTGTTTAGTTCTCGATTTGAGAGGTGAGAATATTATTAAGGAAGCATTCCTGAGCACAAAAAGCATCCAAGAAAGCATCGCAACAGCGGCGACGACGAGAGGGACAGGCGGACCGGAGCTGTGGCGAATGATAGCGCAGCTAAAAAGAATAAGTTATGACAGCAGCAAGCATGCTTTATACTTTCACTTTTTCACGCGGGACATGGCCCGGAAATTTGCGGGAATAACTGTTCCGTTCCATCGTTACGACCATGTTCTCAAGAATTTACATCATCAAGCGCAAGCAACGAGTGGTTCGGCGTGGGAAAAGCAAAGGGACAGTAATGGAGAAAGTTTCGAGCATAAAGGATACTATTCATGTGTGCTAAAGAATGTGACTCGATCAGTTGATCTATTGAAGCTCTCCAATTTTCTGAAAAAAGTTCTCGGAATGGAATTTCAATTAGACGATTTGGATAAAAATGGACCCTTCTCGGATACTTCAACATCATGGGAATTAATTGTGGAGTCGGATGCTTGCCCGACGGCATTGTTGAATATCAAGCGAATCTATTGGGGACATACGATGATAATTCTGGAACACCCAAGTATGCGGGGTAAGAAGCAATGTCTACGATGTGGTGAGCTAGGGCATCCAATGCGGAAATGTGGGACTGCTCTATCCGACCTACTGAAGAAGAACTGTATTCACGTCAAGTTAGAGGAGTTGAAAACTTATGAGGCGCCCACACAAACTTTCAGGAGTATGGAAGAATTAAGAGCGCAAGTAGATGCTGTCAGAGAACGACAGTTAGCCGAACAAAGAAAAACAGCTCAAGACGAGACATCAGAAACGACCAACGATGACAAATCAAGTGAACAAACAGTGGCTTGTGTCACTCCGTGTAAAAACACGGAACCCTGTGAAAAGTCGAGAGAAGACAAGCAGCAGGCAGTTCATCACCAAGAGATGCAGCAACGGAAACCGTTACCAGACTGGATTACGGTAACCAAGAAGAAAACAGACCTCAAAGTCGGCCACAATCAGCAGATGATGAGGAGGAAAATGCTCCAATCCCTCAGGCAGCCTCAAGTCTACAACGTGACATACAACAATCACGTGAAAAGAAAGTTCACCCAATTAGCAACAAGCCATTGATTGGGCAAGGCAAAGATAGACAAGAAAGCTACCCACCGAAAACGAAAAAGCGCAAATCCAAGTTGGAAAAAAAGAAGGCTAAGGAAGAATATGAAGTGATTCTTCAGAAAAAGGCGAGTGCTTTTCTAATGTTGGAAGGACGGGCGAAGAATGTGATTACGGAAGTGATTGATGAATGCGCAAAAGTTGACGGACCTATATTAAGACTGGAACCATTGGATTGGGAGGAGGATTTACCGCAAGATTTACAGTCGGTATCAAAGTTATTTGGAGCCTTGGGTATGCGGAAAGTTATGACCCCGCCTACGGGTAATTGTCAACTCTATGCAGTTTGTCAATCCTTAACGGGTTCGGAAAAAATTATCGAAAATGATGGAGCATTAGAAAAACTGACAAAAGCTTTGAAAGAAGGTTGTTTGGCAAGAGCCTTGATGGACTTCGAGGACGAATTCTCACATGAAGCAAGGAAGTCGACCCTTAAGGAACTGGGTCGAACCAAATCGGATCTGTCAACCACAGAATCGCGGAAACAATTTCAACAGTATTTGCTGGAATTTGCAGAAAGCAGTTCAAAAATCAATGGCAATATCCCCCGTCAAGCTTGGGGAAGCAACGACACGCTGATGTCGATAAGTACGATGCTACAACGAGATATCTACGTGCTAAGCCACCCGCCAAGCGCAAAGGTTCCAGGTTTCGATTTGTTCACGCCAGAAATGCGTACAAAACGAGGGAAAACATATCAAATAAGTGGAGAATACCCAATCACGACTGGTGTATTTTATGAACGGATAAAAAAAATTCTAACAGAAGTCACGGAACAAGATTATCAGGACAAAAGACCGATCATACTCGAATACAGTGGGCAACATTACGCAGCCATATTAAGTGGTGAACGACAATGGCCATCAGACGATGTGGATATGAATAAGAGTAGTGATGAAGAAAATTACGATGACGAAAAGGTGTACTCCGGACAAGAAGGAGCACCGGAGTTGGATAGTAGCGAGAAATCGCAGGAGATTGTAGAAAGTGATGAAGGCATGGTAACTAATTATGGTAGTTGTTCACCGTGGGACCCAGATGAGTGGGATGGTAACATTGAGGACATTCTCCACCGGCTCAATGGCCCGACCATTCACCACGCCTTAAAATGTGAAATTGCTGGCATAATCAGAACTAAGGATTCGAGGATGCGTGAATTACTTCATTTCCTATCAGATACTGTTAGTAAATTGTCACTTCCGGAAAAAGAAAGCTTACTAGCGGCCAACTTGGAGGACCCCGCAACGGCGACGTATTTCCTTCAAAAATACCAAATTTCGAAACCAATTTTGGAACAATGGTATCACAATGTATGGGCGGATACTCACCCGGAACAAGAAATATTACTACTCTCTGACGGATCAACATCTGATTCGGACTACAAACCATCGGATACAGGAGACAATTCACAGGACTCTCCAGAACCGGGAGGGAGTAATAGTCCCCTCTCAAAACGATTATGTCGGCGAGACCATACCGAAGAAAAAACAGAATCAATGGAGATTGTTCCAGTTGAGCGTGAACTTATGGATGAATTCGAAAAGGAGATTTTGTCGAACCCACTCTCGCTAGAAAATTTCAATATCACATGGCATAATTTAATCCTTCAATGGGAAGAACAAACGGGCGTGCCATTCCCGTTAATCAGCTCCACGAAAACATTGTGGGTTAAGGCGGCCCAAAGAGAGGGCAATCGGTTATTACACTTATTAAAGGATGTACCGGGAACGCATTATATCCTAGATAGTGTTCACTCGAGTGTATTGGTTGAATTAACGAAAAAATGGAGAGAGCAATGCTGGCTGGAGGTAGTGGAGGCGGGCAAAAGGGAAGGTCTTCTAGATATACCAGGGCAATGGTTTGCGGAATGGGAAAACCGCTATAACGTCATGAAATCTCCAAGTCAAAAATTGGCGATAATTAACAGCTCCCAAGAATGGGTGCAATTACGCAAAATCCAGTATGGTGGGAACACACTATTAAAACTGCTCGCACCGAGACAAGTACTCCTTCTGGCGACTATGTTATTAAGCAGTCATATTTTCGCGGAGCAGCTAGCAGCGATGCTTGGAAATAATTACAATCCCACTGATACCATTATATGCCTCCTTCAGCGCCATTTACGAGTAATGTCTGAAAACCCGGAGTATGCAGCAAAGTTCAAGGCGTTGGAAAAAAGAGAACAGAAAGCATGGAAAGATTTGTATGAGTACATGTACTCAGCAGATGCCATCCAGGCAACCGTCAAGGAAAATAAAGCCACAGAGGACAACGGTCTGCAGGGCCCCAGTTGTTACTAAGGGCTTCGCAATGAAGCATGTCTCTACCCATGAATATTTTGCAATGAACAACAGTGATATTTTTACGAAACATCGTCTTCTGAAAGACATGGAATATACACCGTCAAAAGTAAGTAAGGATGACCCAAAGAATTTGACATCAATAATATTATCCCAAAATGTTAGGGGTTTTACAAAAAAAGATATTTCAAATTGGCTATATTCCTGGAAGAGAGGTGGATCGGACTATCAAGCACAGATTATATTTCTCCAAGAAACGCACATAGTAACCACCACGGAGCGGGATGAAGTGGCGACACAATGGGCTCTGTTATGGGGACAGACGCATAATTCACAAAAATTGTCTTATTGGAGTGTTCACCCGTATAAGCAAGGAGGAGTAGCGATATTGATTGTGCCAGAACTTGTGGATCAAATAAAACCATGTTATGAATTTGGGTGGACGAATCGTGTCATTGCAGTGCAATGGAATGACTGCACGTTGATAAATCTATATGGGCCGTCTGGGGATGCAGTTGGAAGGGAAATGTTTTTTAGTGACATTAACAAAATATTCGTCAGAAAACCCTCCAACTGCATAATCGGAGGGGATTTTAATTGTGTGGACACCCCAATATTAGATCGACTAGGAGGTACTAGATCGCATCGACCTGAGAGTCGAGCGCTCGCGAGACTGGTCGCGTCCTGGCATCTATGGGACGCACGTCTTCTTATGACACTCGTGCAAGAAGAATTACAGCTAGACCCAACAGATCATTTTACGTATTGGCGGGGCAATCAAGCGAGTTGAATCGACCGCTTTTATGTATCAGATCAATGGAAAGGTTGGGTAGTCTGGGTAGCTGTAGAAGCTCCCTCAGTCTATTCTGACCATAATCAATTGTGTTTGTGCCTAAAAGACCCAAGTGTGTCAAGATTACAATTGGCAAATAGACGAATGCCTTACCCCTTTCCAGGATCATGTGATGACAAAACTCGAGATATGTTATTGGAACGGTTAATACAACCCTTGACTACTCAAATCTCAACATTAACGTGGGATAATTCCATGGATGTGTGCCGAAACATAATCTACAATATTAGAAGGAAGGTGGCGAGACGTCGACGGAAGCGCGTTAGGCATCTACAGCGAACAGCAAGAGATAACGCGACTTTACGAAAACATATTGTTCAGGCTTTAGCAGATGATATGAGTAAAGAAAGGTCATTTCGCAAGGGATTACGTCTCCATAGATCCGCGGCAGATGTTCGGTGGCTATTCAAACGGACATCTATATGGGAACGAGATCAAACAGTGACCAGAATAACTGCAACGTCGGGTCCGGCATTTCAGGATTCAATTTCCATTCCCGATAGATTTGCGGCCACTTGGAAAAGAATGCTAAGCGCAAGTCATCGAGTTGTACAAACCTCCACATTGATGAAGGACATACGTGAATTCATGACGGTGCCAAGGGATAGAATGGTAACTGATTTACAAAACACGCTGCTAATGGAGGAAATTCTCGAGGAAGATGTCGCTTGGGCGATCAGGGGTATAGCCCGTAGAAAAGCAGCTGGATATGACGGTTTGAGTAACGATTTCTACAAGGACTTCTCCGATATCCTCATTGGACCATTAACAAAAATCTTTAATGAGATTCTAGCTGGGGCAGCCCCACCTACATCGTTCTTAAAGGCGGTTGTTATACCATTAAGAAAAAAAGGCGACTCCAGTGATGCTCTGGATTATAGGCCGATCTCTTTACTAACTACGGGATACAAATTATTTGCTAAAATTATAGCCCGTCGGCTGCAATCCTTTCTCGGACAACTTATTGGAGAAACCCAACAAGGGTTCGTAGCTGGGCGAAGAATGGATAAGGCAGTAATAATGATGCAGGCGACCTTTGACACATATAAACATATGAGGAGAGAATCTGCGGCCCACAGCGCAGGGATACTGTTCCTAGATTTCAGCAAAACCTATGATACGGTGGACCGGGATTATCTATTTACAGCTCTAAGTTTATTTGGGTTCTCGGATGGTTTCATCGATTTATTGAACAGACTTCATGCGGGAACAACAGCAGAATTTCTGGTTAATAACAGCTTTTCGACGCCATTAGATGTGCGTTCAGGCATCCGTCAGGGATGTCCGTTAGCTCCACTGCTATTTATAATAGCAGCGGAGCCATTGGCCTTGGCATTTTTACAGGAACATCAGTTACTGGGGGTAAACCCCCTAAAATGTGACCGCTCGGTACAACATCGTTTCTCGGCATTTGTCGATGACTCGACTATTTTCATTCAACGAGCGGAGCAAGCTCCAGTAGCTTTAGCAATTGTGCGGAGATTCGGGGATCTATCAGGATTGCATATCCAACCAGCCAAAAGTCAGTTTCTATTCCTAAATTCAGAAGTTATACCAAAAAAATGGTACACGTTACCGGTAATACCGGAAGGAGAAACCATTCGATATTTAGGTTATCACTTTGGTTGGGCGAATTTAAGCAGCATAAATTGGGCACTCAGAATTCAAGCCATCAAAAGACGTTTGGCGACAGCAACAGAATGTGGTACGGCATTTATGGAGAGAGTGCAATTATTTAATGTTATTGCGATCCCGTCTTTGCTATTTACAGCGCGAATGTTTGATCCGTCTGGGGAAGTATTACAAGAATTAGTTCACATCCAGAAGGCATTTATATGTAGAAACAGCACCAGAGCCGACAAGGAACGGCACAAGATATCACCGACATTACTCTTTACTCCGCGCGCGGCGGGGGGAGTAGGCTTAATATCGATACCGGTTGCTTTACAGGTTCAAAGATTAAAACTAACTTACCAATGGTTGATAGCTGCGAGAGACACCTACCAACGAGCATGGTTAGATCTACATGGGATAGGCTCTGACTGTTCATCTGGACCATGGATTTCACCAACAACAGGTTATAAACTCTGTCAAGCAGGGAAGCCGGTACGCGAAACCACAACCAGGTCTATTGGAAGAACTATAATGGAATGGCTAGGACCAGATTTGGAACAGAAGGAAAAATTGCAGCGATACACTCAAACGAGTTTACCGAAGGTGATACATGACATGGAAAATGGTCTTGCAGTGAAAAGTCATGGATTATGCCACTCAGATGTCATCACTGTAACAATAGACATTGATGAGTATCCTTATCACGACTTGCTCCCAGGCTCCATGCTGCCTTTCTGGGGAACATATCAAAGGAGCTCTAACCCGTGGATACAAGAAGTGCACGCGGATGTACTAGTGCCACGGAAATATGTGCGAATACCAAGAATGGCTATCAGAGATTTAGGTATTACCAGACTAACGAAAACAATGTTTACGTGGCAGGTTACTGGAATCAGTGAAAAATCACATACGTACGCCAAAATAGGACGATGGCTATGTGCTATAATCCTAGCTTCACCGAGAGTGGAAATTGGTCAAACGCTTGGAGTCAGACCACCAATCCAAATGGATCGGGGACCGGCCTGCCTACAATCGTTCGAGTGGTCACTTGTATCTCCCGGGAGAGTCAGAGGAGTAGCATCGAACAGTACCGATTCATGCATACTCACACAACAAGCGGATGGCATAATATGGAGAATGATATCAAGTACACTTCAGGACCAAGAGGACACAACCTCACCTCAAGATGATTACGTCGTATTGAAACCCCATCCGGATTTACATCTGATAGGATGGACAGTTGGCGAGACGACGCCGATACGAAAAATTTGGTTTCACTTAAGACGAGGATCCCGCAAACTGTATTTTCATGGGATAGCACCCCAATTACCAAAGGTGCTACTGAAGTGGAAGACCAAATGCACGACCAGTTCCTGGTGGACTGGCTTACAAGATGTGGAGTTGAATAAGGTATGAGAACATGATAATATGCTGACAAATTATCAGGTTTGGGTGCACTTTAGGGCGGTGACTATGCAGTTAAACACTTTTCATATCCGGACTACCTCGGATCGCAGATGCGAACTAGATCGAACATGTACATCCACCAGGACGGATATCAGTCACATCCTTTGGGAATGTAAGCGAGCGAAAGCTTTCTGGCGTCGGTTGATCCAGCAATGGCGAGGAGTCATTCTAACTGATAAGGAGTTATCCCTATTTGAAACAGCGGTGGTGTCCAGAAAGGCGCCCCCAATTGGATCAAGAATAAAGGAGGCAATGATGAATCAACATGGGTGGTACGATGAAACCTACACAGCGGTATTTCAGAGATTATGGAATGGCCTGTGCGGGATTGGTGTTGCGTGGCTATGGCAGCTTCGGAACCAAACGATCTTTCAAGGAATCCTGAGAGATGCGTTTGACCATCTAGAGACGATATGGAACAACTGTAAACTTCAAGTCGCAGCAGTGGCGGAATATGAAGCAAGATCCTACTTAACTCGGGAAGACGGTATTAGACTACGTATAAGTTCACAGTGCGTCTTCGAATATCTTCCAGCACCAGATACCCAGTTCCCAAGTGTCGACAAAGATCAAGAGTCTGCGATACGTGACAGTACCACACCCAATCAGTCTGAGCCTAGATTACATTCTAGAATGCATATGTTTATAGTAGCTAATAGTTAAGACTAATTAGAACTACATTTTACTACTACCAGATATCCAGCTGCCATCCAGCTCTACCGGGATACTCCTTCATGTACCACACACCAAATATCCGGCTCGACCTGGATGGCCATCCATCTAAGCCCACTTGATCGCTGGCGTTAACTCTTCCTTAGCAGCCCTGCGTCCTCCTCTGGCGTCTCATCAGTTTCCACAAAGCCATAGCCATCTTCAGGATCCTTCGCACATACATCTTTCAGATAATCCGCCCTTCGGTTATCCACCATTGGCGGTCATCCGGCCCGCCTGTTCCGGGCGGCCAATCTCTGGCTAGCCCAATTACAAGTCTTTTGATCACGCCCATTTAGCTCGATTCCGTGCCTGGCACCATCCTGCCGCTGGAGAATACACCCGGCAGCTACCAGCCCACGTCCCATGGTGGCCGGTCCGGGCAGCTGGCTAGGACCAACATTTCCACCAATCAGGTGGATACATTCACTTATCATTAGCCCGTTAATTTTCAAGTCACTTCACTACACTTCTCATAGGATGGCCTACTTCTCCGAGTACTGTATCGCCACCGTCGCGGCTCGATCGCTAGCGAATCAAGCCATACGAAAGGCACCGAGCCGAAATCAAAACCGGTAAAACCTGTGGAAATATTAAGTGAAAGTACCACTACTGGACATAAAAATGCCACCGAACCGGAATCAGAACCAGTATTACCGGTGGATGAATCAAGTGACAGTCCCATGGTGGGACAAGATAACAAGGCTGTCGAAGATCAAAAACACGTCGTCGACCAGCAGATGCCATTAAAAATAGTTTAAGTACCACTCGACTTTACGTTAGAGGATATGGTACTTACACTTAAAACCGGAATGGAACAGAATAGGCAGGCGAAGCCACGGCTTCGGGCATGGATCGACTTGATGCAAAACCTGCTCGAAAAAGTCTACGTCAAAGTAAAGGGACCGGCATCGCAGTTATCGCCAATAGCGCAAATACTCCCTAAACTGAAGGCCAAGGAAAGTGAGAAATTATTGGATTTGTTTGAAACAATGGTGATTGTCAACAACCAAGATTGAAATTTATGGAGAAACCGTATTGTGGGTGCGGCTTTAACAGTACAACGTTCGAGCCAAACTTTGGAAGGGCTCCTTCAGAAGATGTTAGGCCAGGACGCAATCCATAATGCAGGGAAGGAGCCGGTACCTTTATCAGGATGGGCAGCAAAGGTTAAGAGTGCATCTGGTAATTCGACCAAAATGGCTGAGGTAGAGAAACCCTTCATGTTTAAGAAGGGTAAATATGACCCGATGGAAATTGTGGCTTGGAGAAGATTATGTGAACAGGATTACGGTAAATATGCGCCGAGTCAATGCCGTAAAGGTACTGATAAAGAATGGAAAATTGTCCAAGGTTTGGTAGAAGGATCTATTTTGACCAAACAACTACCGCAATTATCAGGAGAATCATGACCCAGGAAGACCAAGTACGCCTTGTACAAACTATACGGGACCAAGTTGAAGGTTGCTTAACGTTGGATGTTAAAGGGGAGAGCCCCATCAAAGAAGCCTTCCTGAGTACTCGAAGCATCCAGGAAAGTAACAGCTATTACCCGTTCAACAGGGACAAAAGAATTATGGGCGTCGATCGCACATGTTCAAACGATCAGCTATAATCAAGCCAATCACTCTTTATTTTCATTTTTTAACCAGAGAAAGCGCAGAAAAATTTGTTGAGGTCACGGTGGCACTTGGTGCCTGGGTCTGGGTGAGGGGGGGGGGGTCCGGGGCCTGGGCCCTGGACTTCCGTCATCTCTTTTACGCGCTTAGTAAGCTTACTTTTTCCGATCCCCCCCAACTGTTGTTGGATGAGGGCTTGGTGGCAAAATCGGAACTATTTTGTTATCTATTGATAATAAACCATAAAGAGGTGATAGTCTACAGTATGACCGGTGTATTACCGTAAACGTCGAATCAGTTTGTTCAAATCAAAATGAATATTTTAGGTTTACCGGGGTTGTGTGGTAATCATGACCTCCGTCCTTATAAGTAGTAATAAGCAAATCTCTCCATTGATGTGAAGTGGAATGTCAACAATACAGATTGTCGAGTCCCGTTTGAACCGTGTGTCTTACTTGATCATACTTTTATGGTAATTTTGTATATTAATACTGTATTATACACTGATTGTATAGTACACCGCGTTCCAAACAAACTGGATTTCTTCGATATCGGTAAAAATGAGCATCCCAAACAAATCGTTTTACAAATGTATCGAGGTCGATCTAATTGGTTAAAATTTGGATGGGTAATGCAGCTCTGACTTTTTTTTACCAGAAACAAAGCAGCAAGCCCTGCCATGATCTACGCCCCCTTAGTTCTAGTTTCAGTGCTTGTCTCAGCACGCTCTAGTGCTCAGTTGATCCCAAACGTAAGTGAACCCTAATCCTGCTGCAGATCAAAGTCCTCCAGTTGACACCAGTCAAAAGCTTCGTGGTCACGCTCATGAGACGGAAAAACGGGATGAGGAAAGAGTAGGCCCATCGCCACACCTTGATCCCCAATGGTTACCTTCATTTTTAAGAAATGGAGAGAGCAGTGCCGATCCTCTCGCTCCCAGTCACAAATCCTCCATACCGTCATTGACGCAAGACAAGAGCGTCGCCGAGCCTCTATCTTCAAAAGTGCCAAACAAGGATCTGTCCCACCTCAAAAACAACGAAGAATTGATACTCCGGATGGAATTGCTAGGTATCAACCTCGATGAAGTTGTTGTTGTTGTACAAACATTACAGACCATTGGAGTGTTTCCAGAAAACAAGTTCAGCGAGTACAGTCTCACTTTGATGGCACTCGGAAGCGTATACTTCAAAATTTTCGAAAGTTCCAGCAACGAAATAAACGCGATGCCAATACAGGTGTTTAAAACCGTCTTTGGCGAGTATGCAGATTCTCCAGAATTCAGAGGTTGGATAGCAAACCACTTGGGTTTTCATGTCTCAATTCAAAAAGTGTATGGAAAAATTCGCTGGCTAGTTGAATTTGGAGGCTTAAGGAAGTGTGATAAGCAGGACTGGCTGATATGGCTTTTGGGAGCGAGTTCTTTAAAGTCAACAACATTGATCTAAGCTTGCTCCTTCCTAGAAGCGAGACCCTTTTTAAGCCTAAACATCGGATACTACACCTGATCAATCTAGATGACGTCGACCCCAAAGTTAAAAATAAGCTGCGTGCTTTTGCCGAGGACCCAGACTCTTTCGACTATAGCGTAGAAGAGTTACTAAGAAGAGCAAAATACGCGGTTTTGGAGGACGAGTTAACTCATCTCAAAAGCAACGAAGCGTTCACACAACGGATGGAAACGTTACATATCAACATTGACGGTGCTATAGCTGATGTGCGAATGTTGCGAACAACCGGTATACGAGAGATTCTACTATTTAATGATTACAGTCTCACTTTGATGATTCTCGGAAGCAAATTTTTCAACAATATCAAAGGTCCCAGCTCCCAATTTGGGCTGCAAACTAAAATTGCACTTGTCCATAAGAAGGACGGGTATGTTAAGTCCAAGGAATTCCAAGTATGGAGTGATCTCCGTACGATTCATGGTATCGCCATGAAAAGTGTGTTTGGGAAGATGCTCTGGTTAATGGAGAAGGAAGACTTGAAAATCAAGGATGAGGAGCTCGCTGAAATGGCCTATGGAAGCGAATACTTTCGACAGAAAAACATCAATCTCAACAGTATACGGTCCAATTACCTGATTAAACTACTGAAGGAGCGAAGCGATATCAGTAAAAAGGTTAGAGAGAAGCTGGAAAAAATAATTAAACAGGACTCAAACGCATTCATCGGCAAAAATGCAGAACTACTGGAAGGAAAAGTGATGCACGCGTTGCGCGGTGCCGAGTTGGATGAAAAAACACATCAAAACAAGAAAAGTCGCCTACATTAAAACAATATTTGTTCGACTAGTGCATATGACAATGCTGCATTCTACTGTGGATTGATGCGAAGAAACCACTTTTTGGATTACTTGAGAGAATTTTTCACAAGTTTCCGGCCAAAGTTTGGTTACATTACCATGGGCGTCACGAGGTTAGATAAACACGAGGTACGAGTGGGTAGATTGCTAAAACTTACGTGTAGGTTGTGTCGCTACTTACACAATCTCTCCTTGGAATTGAATCTTCTTAACCATCGCGCTGTAACCGGTCTTCTTCTCAACGGTCAGTTTTTAAGTTCAGGGTATACTGGTATACTGTCATCTACACCATTTCCAGTCTTATTTCGGCAAGAACAAATAAAGAACGGCAAGAACAAAAGCAAATTCGGCAAGAACAAATTCAATTTCGTCATTTCTTCTAAAAATAAGTAACTGCAACATATTATAAAATTGCTCATCATAGAATTGTTAATTTGTATCAGACTCAATACACCAAACGATTGTGAAAAACTGGCACTATTGCGTGGTACGGCCCGACCAATTACAGCTCAATTCGAAAGTGCAGAGTATCACCACAGACTTGCTGTGGTCCTTGGATGTAAGTGTTATACTCATTCTTGCGAAAGGAAAGAAATGTCTCTTACCTTTCGTATTCATGTCTATAACTGGGAATTAACTTATCTATATGATACCAATAGAATTTGATCAAGAAAGATGCTCGAATTAATACGGATGATGATGCAGACCTTGTGCGTGCAAGTATTTACACACAAGACAATATTCTCGAATGCTCCATGATTGGCAGTGATCTGGTCTTTGGTCGCCGTGAATCGCTTCGAGTACCACGTAATCATGATAATACGGGGGGTTATGGACGACTTACGGGTTTAGTGGGCTACGGTATTGAGGAGGATGAATTAGATGACGAAATAATTGGTCCTATTGAAGAACGTTATCCAGCCACGTTTCAGTCAAATCGTGGCCGTAGATTCGCTAGACAATCGTCGAGTCAGCACAGTATTGATGAAGACACAGACAAGTCCATGTCGGAAGATGAAGGCACTTCTGATCCGTTTCCGCATCGAAATCATTCGAGAAGATTGAGTGATGGAGATCAGGGAACGTATGAACAACGCATTGAAGCGTCGCTAGCTGGATATATTACCAAATCACTAAATGTCGAATCACGCTTGGCTGCTGAAGCGCAAATGAATCGACAGTTTACAATGAGTGATCTGGCTCATTTCAATCCTCATTTTGGACGAGACATTTATCTTGAACGGCTTGGACACACAGTTCATGATGAAGAGGGTGGAGGAAAGTCACTGGCTTTTTTTCGTCGATCAACAATGCACAGAATGTCTACACCAGAAGATATTATTCGCCAGGGATGGATCTTAAAGCGTGGCGAAGTTGTCCGGAACTATCGAAAACGCTGGTTTACGCTGCGGAAAATGCCACAAGGACCACTGCTGACGTACGCAAAAGATAACAACGAGAATTCGCCAACAAAAATGGTCGATCTTAGCTCAACATCTCGCTGCGTCGTTGTCACAGGCAAGCATGCAAAGGAACATGAATTTAAAGTTGTGACCTCAGCAGATTCTTCTCGGCGTGAATTTAGCATGGTAGCAGCTTCAAGCTATGAAATGACACAGTGGGTTTGTGCGATTCAGGCTGCCATTAACTCTGGCAATTGCTCCACATTTGACGGTGCGACCGATTTTCAGCAATTATGGCATGAAGCAGGGATTCAGGGATTCTTAGTTCGGTACGGTGTACGCAAGTGTAGTTCTCGATCGTCGCGCTTAACACTCAAGACTGGTCGTCTGGAAACCAAAAATGCGGGTCCTCATGCTACTTTGCGCGGCCGCTTATTTGTATGTCTTCACGAAAACTGCATTGTATTCTATCCAGCAGATGGAGATACGAGCTCGCGACCATGGTATGTCGTTGCTCTCAAGGGGCTTCGTGTTTTGGCTCGAGAAGAAAAGCGGCTTCTTTATGTCGGACGCTTGGCGTTAGGATGCGCGTCCGTAGCTGAATGTCGTGCTTATGGCGGGAAAATGAATGGCGCACGAGTTACTCCTTGAGCGCACCAGAAATTCGTTACAGTCAAAAATGGCGCGAAGCAGGATAAAGTTTTGCGTGTATAAAGTTTTATAAAACCTCTTCAAATAATTCTAGCTGTCAAGTATAAAAAGTGGGCGGTTTGCCGAATTTGGATTTGTTCTTGCCGAATTTGCTTTTGTTCTTGCCGTTCTTAATTTAATCTTTGCCGAACTTGGACTGGAAAAGGTGTAATATATAGCCTGTATTACGTAGTCGCCATCGAGGGGTCACATACTTCAAGTACAATATAATACAGTACATGTATTTGGGGGTTTCAGAGTTGGATTTTCCTTGCGATTTTAGCGACGGATATCATATCGGAAATGACACTCAAATCCGGCTCTTTGCGTTTGAGGAAATTTGCTCAGAAATTCCTAGCCTTAAATATATTCCTATTTTTGTATAGGAAAGCTGTAATTTCCCGCCCAATTCGTGCTTCCAGTTCTCGGTCTTTTGCTTGTAGGGCCAATGCGAGTGCTTCTTCTTGATGTAAACGAGCGGGACCGAACACTTGGGCATCGAATAGTAGTAAACCCAAAGCTTTCACTGCTCGTGCTTGTAATCGTGTGTCATGAAAACGTTTCGCTAGTTGGAGAGCAGGTTTTTGAGCATCAAAAGCGTGTTTCGTACACGCAATGGCCAGTTTACTACTTGACGAAGCGGACGCAAGCATGCGCTACTCCTTGCTGATGATGTAATAAAAGATGCTAAGGTGATAGTTGAAGAAGAGACGGTAGAGAGAGAGAAAGCCGGGTCTTGAATCAATTCCATTGCTGCGGTGAAGTGTAGAATAGCAGCGACAAAAGCAGGCTGTGGATGAAACCCACAACACCTCCCACCCACAATTGCGATTTCTTCAGCTATCGATCGTATTATGAAATGAACTAGGAACATATTAAGTAGACAGTGGCCCCCTGTACCATAACGTAGGTACAACGTACCGTAAAGAATAATGTTAAAGGCAGAGCAGCTGTACAGAAGGCGGCGGCTTCCTGCAAATCGATCCCGCTGATATCAATGGTATTGAAGACGCTCTTGTTGAAGTAGAGATTTCGTAAGAAAGATTGATACAGGTCAAGAAAAATTAACCATTATATTTTTGAATACTTTTTCAACTTGTTTTTTAGATAACTCAGGTAATAAAATCGTACCAATATAGATTGAGGCAGCATTTAGAGCCGTAGCTAGACTGGTCAAAAACTGACTCGGCGTTACAGAAGTTATTATTACTTGACAGCATATCATCAATTTTTTTAAAAGGTCCGTATTCGCTTTTTTCTGAGATTTTAGATCGCCCGGACGCAATCGATTAAACTATATGTTGAACAGGACTAGTTCATCCGACTTCAAAGTTTTATTCTCAAGATGGAAAAGCCGAGACTGCTTATGCATGTTGGTGGCCCTCGGTTGCCGGGTTGCTTGGATACCAGCCAGCTATCTACCTATTGTCAAGCAAATAAGGAGCATCTAATAATTCGTTTTTTTCTTCTTGCTTATAGAACCTAAGATCAATTTTTAAAGTAAAACTGTACTTCTAATAAAATCCTAACCCAAAAGAAACTATCAGTCGTGTGTGACACAATGGGTTTTACGGTACGCTGTTCTCACGTTATGGTACAGTGTGTGTGACACTTAGTTTAACCCATACCAACTTATAAATTAGTCTGGCACAGACTATTTCCGAACAGCACAGTTCTAAATTTGCTAGCATAGGCCTTATATTGTGTTTTGATATAGGTTTAGGACTAAAATGAGCGAAGACTATGCCGGTCGTGCACCCCTAGATGACCCGGGTCCACCCACGGATCCTGATAACCCCGGAGAAGGCAGCGCCGACATGCCAATAGTAGTCGACGAGGGCGACACTGGAGGAGTAGAGGCAGGAGCAGCAGGCCCCGCGGATGCAGGAGGGCCGATGGAGGGAGTCGGGAACGCGACAGCCGGAGAGGGGGCAGAAGGTTCGATCGCGACCGGAGCAGATTCAAGCTGCAATGTGACAAACGCGAAATCAGTTGTACTGGACGAACCAGTTGCGTTGGAAAAACCGGTTCTACCAGTTCCCAAATCAGCGGGATCAATGGAAGGAGAACCCAGTAAAGAGGTAGTAACATCGATAAACTCGGTATTACCGGTTTTCAAATCTCAGGTTAGCAACAAAAACCTGACATTTGGAAAAAAGAATCAAGGTACAGGAGCAGCTGCGGCTGCAGGCTTAATGCAAAGTGTGGCACCATGTGACGCGCAGGTCCCACAAAGCCTTGCTCAAGCTCTTTACACTGCTCTTAAGGAAGCGGCGGTGACAAGACCACGGGCGCAGGCGTGGCTGGACCTGGTGCGCGATCTGTTTGAAGCTATATATGTGAAAGTACGAGGCCCGGTGTCGCGCTTGTCCGAGGCAGCAAAGCGGTTCCCCAAGCTAAAGGCACCTGAAGCTGAACGGTTATTGGATTACTTTGAAATTGCGGTGGTTGAAGGGGGCAAGGACTGGACTGAATGGAGAAACCAAGTAGTAGGAGCAGCAGTACAGGCCCAACGTTCAACGCTATCCTTTGAAGGGATTCTTTGGAAGAGCATCGGGCAAGAAAAGGTCAAGAAGGCGGACTTTATGCCAGCCCCACTCAAGGGGTGGGTAACAAAAGTAACAGGACGAACAGAGGCGGAATCCGGTGAACAACTAACTAAGAAGACATCTATTCAAGAACACCGTGTTTAAGCCCGATGAAATTTCTCGATTACGTGGAGTGTGTGAAAAAGATTACGAAAAATTTGCGCCGATGCTGGTGCGTGCCGGAACTGATGACGAGTGGCGTATAGTGCAAGGGCTAGTGGAAGGCACGATAATAGCTAAACAGATGCCACAATTTATTAAGAGAATCATGAAGATTGATGAGCAAGTACGTCTAGTCCAAACAATTCGGGCTCAAGTGGAAGGGTGTCTCGTGATGGACCTAAGTGGGGAAAGTCCAATCAAGGAAGCCTATTTAAGCACTAAATGTCTCCAAGAAAGTGTTGCTACCGCAGCAGTAACGCGTGGAACTGGTGGAGTAATGCTGTGGGGGATGGTTGCTCAAGTAAAGAGCATAAGTTACGATGGAGTGAAGCACGCCTTGTTTTTCCACTTCTTCACGAGGGATATGGCGGCAAAGTTTGCAGGTATGAAAGTTCCATTCCATAGGTTCGACCATACGCTGCGAAATGTGCATCAAGAGCAGCCGATATCGCCGAGATCGGCATGGGAAGCTCAAGTGGATAGTAACGGAGAACGCTATGAGCAAACTAGATACTACTCGTGTGTTCTTAAGAACATCACCAGATCGGTTGATTTATTAAAATTTTCTGGGTATCTAAGAACGATTTTGGGAGTGGATTTCCAATTAGACGATTTGGATAAAGGAGGTCCATACTCTGACACTTCAACTCTGTGGGAACTGATCGTGGAATCAGATGCCTGCCCATCGACACTACGAGGAATTAAACGCATTTACTGGGGACAAACCATGATAGTCGTGGAGCATCCAGCAATGCGAGGAAGACGACAATGCCTAAGATGTGGTGAGGCAGGTCACCCGATGAGGAAATGTACAGCGTCTTTAGAAGAACTCCTGAAGTCGCATTGTTTACAAGTGGATTTAGAAGATTTCAAGAAGTTCACCCCTCCAGCAACAACTTTCAGAAGCATGGAGGAACTACGAGAGCAAGTGGAAGCAGTGCGACTACGCCAAGGTGAGAAGAATACTCAGCAAGAGGAGCAAGATGCAAGTAGCACAGGACGATAAACCTTCCCAGACAACGCCCGTCAAAGAAATCAAGCCCTCGAAAGCACCGACAAGAGTTAGTGCTGCTGAAAATACATCGGCTAACCCTAATCGAACGCGATCAGAGCCATCAGAATGGGTCACAGTGAAACCAAAGAAGAAACGACGTGAAGTTAGTTCGCAACACACGAGAAGAGCAACTCAGCCAGTTAAAGTTGTGAGTTACACTTCAAGTTTAAAAGAAGACTTAGCAAATTCCAGCCCAAAGGAAAATGTTCAAGCTCAGACGGGCCTGGCCAGGAAAGATCAATCGTCAGTCATGACGAATACTAAGGAAACAGCTACGCAGCTGGAGGCAACAGTCACACCGGAGGAAAATTCATCGCAACCGGAAGTGATTCGAAATAAAAAGAAATTACGGAACAAGAAAAAAGTCGAGATTTTACAAAAGAAGTCTAGCACCCTGCTAATGCTCGAAGGCAAGATGAAGACGTATTTGGCGAACAAGATTGGACAAATGGACGAAGAATTTGGAAAGATAGTAAAAGTGAAGCCAAGAGAGGACAGTGGAGTAGGTATGCCGGAGTTGAGCACGATACAGGATGTCATTCACTGGTTAAATTTCCAGTCAATACCTACACCAGCGACTGGAAATTGCCAGATTTTTGCAGTATACCAGGGTCTCACATGTTCGGATCTGATCTCGGGTAATGAAAGTTTATTGGAAGACATGACCAAGCAACTCAAACAGGGATGTCTAGTACGGGCGCTTCTGGACTTTGACATCAAGTTTCCCCCAGGGGTGAGAAAGGACACCCTGAAGGAACTACAAAGAGGAACGGATGCCACGTCCCCGAAGGAGACTAAACGGTTATTCCAGAAATATTTACTGGAGTTTGCGGCGAGCAGCTCACAAGTGGATGTTAATATAGCGGCAGATACTTGGGGCAGCAATGACACATTATTAACCTGCTTCAGCGGGACATATACGTAATCAGTCATCCGCCGGGATTCAAGACACCTGGCGTGAGCTATTACACGCCGGAAACTAGAACAATGAGAGGACAGAGTTATCAAACAGGCGGAGAATACCCCATGAACATTGTGGAATTTTACAATAAAATGAGGAACTATCTGCACGAAGAGAGAGCAGAAGACCATGAGAAATTACCGATAATATTACGTTATGGAGGTCAACACTATTCAGCGATATTATTGGGACACCGGGAGCCGGTAACGGACGATGTCACCATGGAAGAAAGCAGTGACGAGGACGACTATGACGATGAAAGAGTACCTGGAAATAACGATCGTGTATCAGATGAAGTAGAGTGTGGAAGTTATACGGAGTTGACTACACGGAGTGATGATTCTCTTACCAGTTATGGAAATCAGTCGCCCTGGGACCCGGATCAATGGGAAGGAAATTTTGAGGACTTGATTGCTCGGTTAGAAGGGCCAACTATCCATCACGGATTGAAGTGTGAAATCACAGATATCATAATGACGAAAGATCCACGCATGTGTGAATTGTTACATGTCTTGGCGGATACGGTGAGTAAACTATCTTTACCTGAGCAAGAAGAGATGATGAAAGTCAACATAGCGGATCCGAAAATTCAGAAATACTTTATGCAAAAGTACCAAATCTCGGCACCAATTTTGAACCAATGGTATGGAAAAGTGTGGCTAGACAACCAATCGGAATCGGATTGCTTGCTCATCTCGGATGGTTCACCGTCAGGGTCAGAGTATAAAGAATCGGATATGTCGCCTAGCTCACAAGAGTCAGCGGTGTCCGAACAGGATCGTATCCAGTCACAAAAACGGATTTGCAGACGAGATGTAGAAGAAATGAAGGCAGAACCTATGGAGGTAGTACCAGTAGCTCGGGAACTGGTGGACGACTTTGAGAAACATGCAGGAACCAATGTAACGGAACGAATGTCTCTTGATGAATTTAAAATTGCGTGGCATGAATTACTGCCACACTGGGAGGAGCAAACTGGAATTCCGTTTCCACTAGTCAGTTCGACCAAGACTCTATGGGTGAAAGCAGCCCACCATGAGTCGAATAGGTTATTACATCTAATTAAAGATGTACCGGGTTCACATTTTATCCTGGACAGCGTGCACCCTAGCGTATTAGTGGAATTAACAAAACACTGGAGGGAACAATGCTGGCTCGACGTTATCGAAGCAGGTAAAAGGGAAGGACTAGCAGACATTACCGGTCAGTGGTTCTCAGAATGGGAACACAGGTTTATGGTTATGATCGGATCCGCCCAACGCACTGCAATAATCAACAGTACACAGGAATGGACCAGATTACGAAAGTTACAATATGGAGGAAATGTGATTTTGAAACTGTTAGCGCCGCGACAGGTTATTCATTTAGCAGGGATGCTAATTTGTTCGCACGTGTTCGCAGAACAAATAGCAGCCTTAGTCGGAGATGACTATCATCCAAATGACACGATAATGTGCTTATTGCAAAGACATTTACGTGTGGTAAACCAACGGCAAGACTATGCAGAAAGGCTTCAATTAATCGAGAAAGGGGCACCAGAAGCATGGCGGGAATTATTCGAATTTTGTCACGCCCCAACTTTGTTACAACTGGCCAAAAATAACGAAAATCCACATCTGGACCAGGAGAGTCCAGATCGTCATTAAGGGCACCGAAACAGTGGATATTAGTAACAATACGTATTTCGCATTAGACCAATCGGAGCCATATGTGAAATATAGAATGCTCGAGGACATGGAATTTGGAGCTGATTCAAAAGACAAAGGTAGATTCACGAAGGCAAACACAAATTTGATTATCAGTCAGAATGTCAGAGGTTTTGCCCAAAAAGACATTGGATCTTGGATGTCGGCCTGGAGACGTGGATACCCGACCAAATCGGCTGATATAATTTTCTTACAAGAAACTCATGTGGATTCTTTTTTGGATGGTAAAGCAATGGCAAAACAATGGGCCCTGTTGTGGGGAAAGGTGGATCAATATAAATCGCTGTCTTACTGGAGCATTTATCCAAAAAAGCAGGGAGGAGTAGCGATCCTGCTAACACCAACGATTGCCCCGCATATAATACCGTGGAAGAAAGAGCATTGGTCACACCGATTAATAGTTCTGAAGTGGAAGAAAAGTATACTTTTAAATGTTTATGGGCCATCTGGAGATGTCAAAGGACGTGAAACCTTTTACAATTCGCTGCGACAAATTTACATCCGCTATCCACGGCATTGTTTGGTAGGAGGCGACTTCAACTGTGTCGATTCTCCAGCTTTAGACCGCCATGGGGGTATCAGATCGATGCGGCCGGAAAGCAAAGCTCTTCGTCGGGTTGTAACTGAATGGAAATTGGAAGATGCCCGACATTTAATGATGTCCCCGCTAGAAAAAGTGACTATCGAACCTCATGAGCACTTTACATACTGGAGGGGGCCACAAGCCAGCCGGCTAGACAGATTTAGGCAGATGGATCAATTGGGTGGTCTGGGTGGAGGTTGATCCTCCACCAGTATTTTCGGATCATAATCAAGTCGGTTTAGTTCTCAAGGACCCAAGTATATCCAGAAATCTCACCCCGGCTCGAAAAATTTCGTATCCGTTCCCAGGGTCACATGTTGATAAAGTTAAGACGATGATAATGGAACAGTAACAAGGTAAAAAATGGAGCCGGAACGAAGTTTTGAACTGGGACAGACTTGTAGACTGGTGTAAGGAAGTCGTACTCAAGGTGCGGCGAACGGTGGCCCGGAAAAGGCGGAAACGAATGCATCACCTGAAACGGACTATCAGTGAAACAGCAGTTACAAGAAAAAACATGGTATCAGCAATAGCAGAATCACTGCACCAAGAAAAGTCAATACGAAGAGGCGCGCGACTGCACCGTTCAACATCAGATGTGCGTTGGTTGTTTAAGAGAGCATCCGTCTGGGAAAGAGATCAGACAGTATCGCAAATACATGCAATATCTGGACCACCTTTCGCAGCAACTTTGTCAATTCCAGACCGCTTCGCATCGACATGGTCAGGAATATTAAGCCACAGTCATAGCGAAGTCACAGGACAAGACATGTGGAGAGAAATGCAACGATTCACGACGATACCTACAGACAGGAAAGTGACTGAAGAACAAAACCAAGCGTTACTTGAAGAGATTACTATTGATGACGTAGAATGGGCAATCAAAAGTATCGACAGAAGAAACGCAGCCGGACAGGACGGCATTGGAAATGACTTTTATAAGGATTTCTCGTCCATATTAGTGGAGCCATTAACACAGACATTTAACGACATTTTAACCGGGGGACAACCACCTATGTCCTTTTTGAAAGCCGTGGTCATACCCTTACGAAAGAAGGGCGATTCCAGCAATGCGCTAGATTACCGACCCATTTCCTTACTAACAATAAGTTATAAATTGTTTGCTAAGATACTAGCACGTCGTCTTCAGCGATTTTTGGGAAATTTAATCGGAGAGACTCAACAGGGCTTTGTCCTAGGGAGAAGGATGGACAAAGCGGTAATACTAATGAAGGCAACGTTTGAAGCATACTGAGAAAAAACAAAGGTATCAGCGGCACAAAGCGCAGGGGTGTTATTCCTCGACTTCAGCAAGGCCTACGACACAGTAGACAGAAGTTACCTTCTCGGTGTATTAACAATGTTTGAATTTTCAGCAGAATTTGTTGATCTGATGGACCGCTTACACGCGGGAACAACAGCGGAATTTCTCGTGAATAATCAACTTGCAAATCCGATATCTGTTACCTCAGGCATCAGACAGGGGTGCCCATTAGCCCCCCTGTTGTTCATCCTCGCTGTCGAACCTCTGGCACTTGCTTTGAACGATAATCTTAATCTGGTAGGAGTTCAACCTCTGAAGAATGACTTAAATGTTTTTCATCGATTCTCCGCGTTTGTGGATGATTCTACCGTGTTCCTACAGCATGCGGATCAGATACCAGAAGTATTGAAAATGGTTAACAAGTTTGGCGATCTTTCCGGATTAAAAATCCAGCCAACCAAAAGTCAGTTTGTATTTCTTAATTCCCAGTATGTACCCAAAATGTGGTACGGTTTACCGGTTTTACCAGAAGGAAATACTGTTCGATATTGAGGGTATCAATTTGGATGGGGAGAATTACAATCGATCAATTGGGCTCTTAGAGTAAGGTGTATTAAACGAAGACTTGCAACAGCAACACAATGTGGGACTTCATTCATGGAGCGTGTACAACTATTCAATGTGATCGCTATCCCATCATTACTGTTCACAGCTAGGATGTTCGACCCATCGGCGGAGATCTTACAGGAAGTTGTCAATATTCAGAAGGCTTTTTTGTGGAGGAAAACTACAGCGAGTGAAAGGGACGTCACAAGATGTCACCAGCACTACTATTTACACCACATGCAGCAGGGGGAGTTGGCTTAATCTCGATTCCTGTCGCATTAAGGATCCAGAGACTAAAACTTGCGTGTCAATGGCTTCTAGCAGCGAAGGACCACTATCAGTCAGCCTGGCTAAGCCTAACGGGTATCGGGTCACCATCACAATCTGGGGAACGCCTAACACCTGTCAAAGGATATAAGGAGTGCAACTCATGCGGGGCGGTTGATACTGGAGCAGGGCGAAGTTTAAGACGGGAGGTGATGGAATGGATGGGCCCACGATACTCAGAGCAGATGAGCATCAAAACCTACACATTAATGATATTACCCCAAGTCGTCAGTAAGATGGAGGAATCGATCGACAATAAAGGGATCAGTCTCACGCATGGAGAGAGGTTCATTATTCAATTGGACATCGAAGCACACCCCTATCACACAGAGTTGCCGAATCATTTCGTATCCTTTTGGGGAACATACAGCTGGGCCATAAACCCATGGATTCGAGATGGACGCGCACAGGAATTGACCGTGACGAAATATGATCGGATCCCCCAACTTTTGATACGCGATCTACATATTCAGAGACTAACTAAATCTACGTTTATGTGGCAGGTAATCGGAGTCAATGGGAGGTCTCACACCCGGGCCAAAGTAGGACGGTGGCTATGTGCGGTGATAATTGCGTCACCTAGAGTTTCGGTAGGCCACTACTTAGGAGAATCTCTACCACTGCAGATATGTAGTGGACCAGCGCCACTCAAGGCCTTATGTTGGAAACTAACATCCCCAGGGAATATCACTGGATACAACAATCAGCAGGAGGCGTGTGTGACAGCGAAACAACAATCGGATGGGATTCTGTGGAAAATACTAAGCAGTACCCTGAATGATCAGGACAATGGGCACGCCCTATTGGACAGCACATTTGCTTTCTACTCGCATCCGGAGATTCATCTAATCGGGTGGCCGTCGGATGATACGACTCCAGTAAACCGTATATGGGCGAAGTTTCGTAAGTCGTTTCGAAGATTCTATTTTCATGGAGTTGCCCCACAGTTGAAACCTCTTCTCCAGAAGTGGCAGATGAAATGTTCTGAAAACGAATGGTGGAAGCAACTACAAGACATTGAGCCAACTAAGGTATGGGAGCACACGAATATCCTAACTCACTATCAAGTATGGGTTCAATTTCGTGTTACCACTATGCAGCTTAACACATTCTATGAACGAGAAGTTGGAGATTATGGTTGTGCGCTAGACAGGAGATGCAGCAGCCGAAAGACCGGACTTTATCACATATTCTGGGAATGTAGGAGGGCACAAGACTTCTGGAAACGGTTGATATGCCACTGGTGTGGCAGTGACCAATCATTTCTAGCTCTTCAACAATTCCAACGAGCAATAGTGACGAGACAAGCGCCACCGATTGGTATGCCAGTTAAACAGGCAATGATGAACAAACATGGCTGGTACAGTGAAGACTATCACGATGTGTTCGACAGACTGTGGAGTGGTTTATGCGGCATTGCGACTTCGTGGATGTGGCAATTACGTAACCAGACGATATTTCAAGGCACCGAGAAGACTGCCAGAGATCACCTAGAATTTATTTGGAGACAATGTCAAGCTCAACTAGAAGCGGTAGCAGACTATGAATCCAAAATTCCAGAAACACGCGAGGACGGGATCCGACTGAAGATCAGTGTAAAGTGCTTATTCGACCTCACCCCAGCACCGGATCAAGAAACGCTTCGCCCCAGATTAGATCGAGCAAGTCAGGACTGTCCCACTAGCTGTGCCATGTTAGCTGAGCCTAAGTTACATACTAGACTTCATATGTTCATAGTAGCTAATAGTTAACACTAATTAGACTACCTTTTATTATTATATTATACTTTTCGTTGTTCTATAGCTTTTTGTAGGTTCTTTATGGGAGACATTATCCCCACCGGAGTTTTGCAATAATAAGGAAAAAGGTATGCTGATGCCTAATTATATATGCTGACGCCTGGTCAAAGCTTGTTTTTGTTCTCGTAGCTAATCTCGACGTGTTAGCACTAAAATAGCGAGCTGTTTAACCTGTAATGCGTTTTCTTCTTGTTGGATACTTTCATTGAGTCCGTAGAGGCACTTGGCTTACTCTGTAAAGCCCATTGCGTCAGGACACTAAAATGTGGACAAGTGTTGGCGTTTGCTAGCATCCATGGAACATAGCGTGCAGCCTCAGCATCGAGAAAGTAGCCACAAGCGCATGCACAATCCTTGAAGCTTGTCTCGATCTCGGAATCCGGCAAACTCGTTCGCTTGTACGCTTGTACGCTTGTACCGAACAAGTGTAAGCTGAT
>MIQA02018873.1:0-12901 GCA_001887855.2 Sclerospora graminicola
CGCAATCGGCATGGCCTCTAGAGCGTGCAATATACAATGGAATATGGGTTATGGATATTAGGACCAGACCCACCACCCAAACCCATGAGGCCCCTACATGACTACCCCTATTCCCGCTTTGTCCATTTTTGATGAACTTTCTCTATTATTATTTTTTCTTCTCTGTTTTTGGGGCTCTGTCACTGAGTATGGCTTTACCGGTACCAGCTCTCAAAATTAATTTTCGCTGTCGTCAATTCATTTCTGTCAATTAAAAAAGTGCAGGGGGTAAATAGTAAATCAAATAACAATACCGGTATACGTCACTCCGTCTTTCTAACTGAACCGCGTTAATTGTCGAATTGGTCGCCCAAACTTCTCGCCATGTCGAACGCCTTCTCATGCCGCGTTTCGCGCGATCTGGGTATATTTGACTTTTTCCGCAGTCGCACTTTATATTCAAGCAATCGTGAGTCCCGTAGCGCGTCTCATTCGTCCACTAGTGTGTCCCTAAACCAACCTAAGTCTAGCCGATTGATGCCGCCGCTTCCACCAGCTTGTGCAGTTCCAGCGGCTCTAAATGAGACCACTTTAAGGTCGTCTGCTTCCCCAACAGTTTTCTCGGGGAATCTAGACTCTGTGGACACCACGGCGTCGGTCGAGTCATTCAGCAATAACGACCATTTGAGTGACGATGACGACGACAGTGACAGTGACATTAATTCGGAAGACGGTATTGGTATCACACCCAGCGAAGAAATTAACAGCAGCGTTGGCAGCGCGATCACTAAGTATGAGGTAGTGCGTGAACTCGGGCGAGGTGCCACGGCTGTCGTCCAACTCGGCCGACTACGCGGAACGGACGAACTAGTGGCGTTAAAGGTGTTCAAAACATCGCTTTTAAAGAAAATGCGAGACGTTAAGCGTGTGGGTAGACGCATGGTGGTGTCGACGGCATTAGACAAAGTGCAGGTGGAAATTGCCATTATGAAGAAGCTGCACCATCCGAACCTGTTAAATCTGCTGGAAGTATTTGACGACGACTCAGAGATGCTGGTGCTTATGTTGGAATATGCGCCGTTGGGGCAGGTTATGCAATGGTATCCAGAAGAGAGGGTTTACAAGAAGACTAACAGCAAAAACGAGAGTTCTTGTTTTGCTGAAGAGGAGCTGCGCGTTTGTGTGCGTCAGCTTCTTCTGGGACTCGAGTACCTGCATGAGAACAATATTTGTCATCGGGACTTGAAGCCCGAGAACATCTTAGTTGGCCAAGACGGTACGTATAAAATTGCGGACTTTGGAGTCGCGCACTTCTTCGAAGCGGACGCAAATGAAGTCACAAAAGTTGCTACAAGCGACGGGGTCTCTCCAGCAGCAGCGAAGCCGCGAAGGAAGGGCTACGTTTCAACAACAGCTGGTACTTATGCATTCATGAGCCCTGAAACACTTAAAGGTGGTGAATACGACGCATATGCTGTAGATATTTGGGCGTTGGGCATTACGATTTACGCCCTAGCATATGGCACAATCCCGTTTTACGACCCTGATGTTGTGGTACTCTTCGAGATGATTGAAAAGGACCCAATCGATTTTGACAACCAGGCTGAGACCAATAGCTTGGGGTGTGGTTTAGTTGATCTGCTGCGGGGTCTGCTGGAGAAAGATCCCGAGAAGCGCTGGTCGCTACAAAAGTGCAAAGAACACCCGTGGGTACTGGATGGTCTGTCCGATCCGAAAAAGCGGGAGTATATAGAGACGGCTTACGAAGCTGTGACAGTTAGGCCGGAAGATTTAGCGTGTGCCGTGACACGCGTGAGTTCCTTAAGTGTTATTCTGCGAGTGAAGCTTGGTGTCAACAAGTGGAAGCGGAAGGCTATGCAGACACTTGAGGAGCGACGGCGTGTCATCGAATCTTCACCATCTCCTGGCTTTTCAAGTGCGAGTTTACCCGAGGCAATTGAGTTGGAGATCAAGCATTCAACAGAATCTTTAACACTCGCGAGCAATCAGCTTGAGATTTAAAAGCTCTGCGTCATGGATGTATTAATAACAAATGCATACAGGCTTTAATGTGCTTGAGGGTCATTAACCCCACTGTGGTTCTGTTCAAGATCGTGGGATGGGGTTATAAAACAGGTCTTAGTACAACTTAGTTAACCAAAATTTAACACAGGATTTATTTGTCGACCAGAACAAAAAGTCCATTTTTGGCGGTTCGATGCCTGCTCGGGGAATCTGGCAATTCCAACCCCTACACTTGCTATATATCATTTATTGCTATGTGATATTAGAAGTAAAATGCAGTTTGAAACATCATCATAGGGTAATGTGTCAAGGAGTTCCACAGCTCCAAAGTTGAGCATTGGTCATAAAAGCATCCAATGTCGAAGTTACAATGTGACAAACATTAATGTCGCACACATTTCAAGTACTCCGAAGAAGTGAAGCTATTTTGCGGTAGGAGTCTACTGCTTGTTAGTTCGCAAAACCTCTCCTCTGCCTTTTCGAAAACTCAGCACATACACAGGTGTCATGCAAGCCTATTTTTTATCAGTTGCACTGCATATTGTATACTTTCTCCTTGAAATTCTGCCTTAACGTTAAGGAAAAAGTTCACAGACAAGGAAGACACATCCACCTTTCAAAACAAATGGGATAAGTTATTCACACAACCCCTCCAGGATATTCGCACCCCTTTGTACCATAAAGCAGGTACAATGAACCATAATGAACTTATGTGAATGCAGAACAGCTATACTTGCAGTCCACAAAAAAAAAGCGCTCCTGCTCCCATGCAGATAGACTTCCGAGTGTCCATAGCTCCGGTCTATAACATATTGGTGTCTAAGATAAGTTGAATTTAACGCAAGGGAGCACGCTCTGTTATTGAGTAAAAGTAGTGTAAGTATGACTTGTAGTGACGACCTCATCAGCACGCAAATGGTTTTCGTAGATAACACACTATATGATCGTCGTGCCGCGGATTACCGTGATTTTAAACTATGCAGGATAATATTTGACGATGATGATCAAGAATGGGAAAGCTTGGATATACCAGCACTTACCATTTGACACATCCCTGTCTTCAAAGTATGTACTCCCATGCGCACGCGATGTGAGCAAGGCTTTTTTTCGGGGCACGACCAGCACACTATGCACGCACTCAGTAACCACCTCCCCGTGTCACTATTGTCTCACTCGAAGCTGGACGAAATTCATCCGAGGCGACAAATGAAACCGAAGACCGCGGTCATACAGCGCAGTAGCATTTGCTCCTTTGCGTTGAATTCAATCACAGGTAACCCAAAGATAAGTTTTCATCTTAGACACCAATACGTATGGACCGAACTTGGGCACTCGGAAGTCTATCTGCATGGGAACAGGAGCGCTTTTAGATTGTTGCTTGTAGACTGCAAGTATAGCTCTGCGAAGCTGCACATAAATTCATTATGGCTCAGTGTACCCGCTTTATGGTACAATCGGTGTGGGGTGTGTGCGAATAACACTATAGTTCTGGAGCAGCTCGGTTGAAAAATAAAATCAGTTCTAAATTTGCTGCATAGGCCCTATATTGTGTTTTGATATAGGTTTAGGACTAAAATGAGCGAAGACTATGCCGGTCGTGCACCCCTGGATGATCCGGGTCCACCCACGGATCCTGATAACCCTGGAGAAGGCAGCGCCGGCATGCCAATAGTAGTCGACGAGGGCGACATTGGAGGAGTAGAGACAGGAGCGCAGGCCCCGCGGATGCAGGAGGGCCGATGGAGGGAGTCGGGAACGCGACAGCCGGAGAGGAGGCAGAAGGTTCGATCGCGACCGGAGCAGATTCAAGCTGCAATGTGACAAACGCGAAATCAGTTGTACTGGACGAACCAGTTGCGTTGGAAAAACCGGTTCTACCGGTTCCCAAATCAGAGGGATCAATGGAAGGTGAACCCAGTAAAGAGGTAGTAACATCGATAAACTCGGTATTACCGGTTTTCAAATCTCAGGTTAGCAACAAAAACCTGACATTTGGAAAAAAGAATCAAGGTACAGGAGCAGCTGCGGCTGCAGGCTTAATGCAAAGTGTGGCACCATGTGACGCGCAGGTCCCACAAAGCCTTGCTCAAGCTCTTTACACTGCTCTTAAGGAAGCGGCGGTGACAAGACCACGGGCGCAGGCGTGGCTGGACCTGGTGCGCGATCTGTTTGAAGCTATATATGTGAAAGTACGAGGTCCGGTGTCCCGCTTGTCCGAGGCAGCAAAGCGGTTCCCCAAGCTAAAGGCACCTGAAGCTGAACGGTTATTGGACTACTTTGAAATTGCGGTGGTTGAAGGGGGCAAGGACTGGACTGAATGGAGAAACCAAGTAGTAGGAGCAGCAGTACAGGCCCAACGTTCAACGCTATCCTTTGAAGGGATTCTTTGGAAGAGCATCGGGCAAGAAAAGGTCAAGAAGGCGGACTTTATGCCAGCCCCACTCAAGGGGTGGGTAACTAAAGTAACAGGAAGAACAGAGGCGGAATCCGGTGAACAACTAACTAAGAAGACTTATCTATTCAAGAACACCGTGTTTAAGCCCGATGAAATTTCTCGATTACGTGGAGTATGTGAAAAAGATTACGGAAAATTTGCGCCGATGCTGGTGCGTGCCGGAACTGATGACGAGTGGCGTATAGTGCAAGGGCTTGTGGAAGGCACGATAATAGCCAAACAGATGCCACAATTTATTAAGAGAATCATGAAGATTGATGAGCAAGTACGTCTAGTCCAAACAATTCGGGCTCAAGTGGAAGGGTGTCTCGTGATGGACCTAAGTGGGGAAAGTCCAATCAAGGAAGCCTATTTAAGCACTAAATGTCTCCAAGAAAGTGTTGCTACCGCAGCAGTAACGCGTGGAACTGGTGGAGTAATGCTGTGGAGGATGGTTGCTCAAGTAAAGAGCATAAGTTACGATGGAGTGAAGCACGCCTTGTTTTTCCACTTTTTCACAAGGGATATGGCGGCAAAGTATGCAGGTATGAAAGTTCCATTCCATAGGTTCGACCATACGCTGCGAAATGTGCATCAAGAGCAGCCGATATCGCTGAGATCGGCATGGGAAGCTCAAGTGGATAGTAACGGAGAACGCTATGAGCAAACTGGATACTACTCGTGCGTTCTTAAGAACATCACCAGATCGGTTGATTTATTAAAATTTTCTGAGTATCTAAGAACGATTTTGGGAGTGGATTTCCAATTAGACGATTTGGATAAAGGAGGTCCATACTCTGACACTTCAACTCTGTGGGAACTAATCGTGGAATCAGATGCCTGCCCTTCGACACTTCGTGGAATTAAACGCATATACTGGGGACAAACCATGATAGTTGTGGAGCATCCAGCAATGCGAGGAAGACGACAATGCCTGCGATGTGGTGAGGCAGGTCACCCGATGAGGAAATGTACAGCGTCTTTAGAAGAACTCCTGAAGTCGCATTGTTTACAAGTGGATTTAGAAGATTTCAAGAAGTTCACCCACCCAGCAACAACTTTCAGAAGTATGGAGGAGCTACGAGAGCAAGTGGAAGCAGTGCGACTACGCCAAGGTGAGAAGAATACTCAGCAAGAGGAGCAAGATGTAAGTCAGGACGACAGAGACATGGAAGATGATAAACCTTTCCAGACAACGCCCGTCAAAGAAATCAAGCCCTCGAAAGCACCGACAAGAGTTAGTGCTGCTGAAAATACATCGATTAACCATAATCGAACGCGATCAGAGCCATCAGAATGGGTCACAGTGAAACCAAAGAAGAAACGACGTGAAGTTAGTTCGCAACACACGAGAAGAGCAACTCAGCCAGTTAAAGTTGTGAGTTACACTTCAAGTTTAAAAGAAGACTTAGCAAATTCCAGCCCAAAGGAAAATGTTCAAGCTCAGACGGGCCTGGCCAGGAAAGATCAATCGTCAGTCATGACGAATACTAAGGAAACAGCTACGCAGCTGGAGGCAACAGTCACACCGGAGGAAAATTCATCGCAACCGGAAGTGATTCGAAATAAAAAGAAATTACGGAACAAGAAAAAAGTCGAGATTTTACAAAAGAAGTCTAGCACCCTGCTAATGCTCGAAGGCAAGATGAAGACGTATTTGGCGAACAGGATTGGACAAATGGATGAAGAATTTGGAAAGATAGTAAAAGTGAAGCCAAGAGAGGACAGTGGAGTAGGTATGCCGGAGTTGAGCACGATTCAGGATGTCATTCACTGGTTAAATTTCCAGTCAATACCTACACCAGCGACTGGAAATTGCCAGATTTTTGCAGTATACCAGGGTCTCACATGTTCGGATCTGATATCAGGTAATGAAAGTTTATTGGAAGACATGACCAAGCAACTCAAGCAGGGATGTCTAGTACGGGCGCTTCTGGACTTTGACATCAAGTTTCCCCCAGGGGTGAGAAAGGACACCCTGAAGGAATTACAAAGAGGAACGGATGCCACGTCCCCGAAGGAGACTAAACGGTTATTCCAGGAATATTTACTGGAGTTTGCGGCGAGCAGCTCACAAGTGGATGTTAATATAGCGGCAGATACTTGGGGCAGCAATGACACATTATTGACCCTAAGTACGGTGCTTCAGCGGGACATATACGTAATCAGCCATCCGCCGGGATTCAAGACACCTGGAGTGAACTATTACACGCCGGAAACTAGAACAATGAGAGGAAAGAGTTATCAAACAAGTGGAGAATACCCCATGAACATTGTGGATTTTTACAACAAAATGAGGAACTATCTGCAAGAAGAGAGAGCAGAAGACCATGAGAAATTACCGATAATATTACGTTATGGAGGTCAACACTATTCAGCGATATTATTGGGACACCGGGAACCGGAAACGGACGATGTAACCATGGAAGAAAGCAGTGACGAGGACGACTATGACGATGAAAGAGTACCTGGAAATAACGATCGTGTATCAGATGAAGTAGAGTGTGGAAGTTCTACGGAGTTGACTACACGGAGTGAAGATTCTCTTACCAGTTATGGAAATCAGTCGCCCTGGGACCCAGATCAATGGGAAGGAAATTTTGAGGACTTGATTGCTCGGTTAGAAGGGCCAACTATCCATCACGGATTGAAGTGTGAAATCACAGATATCATAATGACGAAAGATCCACGCATGTGTGAATTGTTACATTTCTTGGCGGATACGGTGAGTAAACTATCTTTACCTGAGCAAGAAGAGATGATGAAAGTCAACATAGCGGATCCGTTAATTCAGAAATACTTTATGCAAAAGTACCAAATCTCGGCACCAATTTTGAACCAGTGGTATGGAAAAGTGTGGCTAGACAACCAATCGGAATCGGATTGTTTGCTCATCTCGGATGGTTCACCGTCAGGGTCAGAGTTTAAAGAATCGGATATGTCGCCTAGCTCACAAGAGTCAGCGGTGTCCGAACAGGATAGTATCCAGTCACAAAAACGGATTTGCAGACGAGATGTAGAAGAAATGAAGGCAGAACCTATGGAGGTAGTACCCGTAGCTCGGGAACTGGTGGACGACTTTGAGAAACATGCAGGAACCAATGTAACGGAACGAATGTCTCTCGATGAATTTAAAATTGCGTGGCATGAATTACTGCCACACTGGGAGGAGCAAACTGGAATTCCGTTTCCACTAGTCAGTTCGACCAAGACTTTATGGGTAAAAGCAGCCCACCATGAGTCGAATCGGTTATTACATCTAATTAAAGATGTACCGGGTTCACATTTTATCCTGGACAGCGTGCACCCTAGTGTATTAGTGGAATTAACAAAACACTGGAGGGAACAATGCTGGCTCGACGTTATCGAAGCAGGTAAAAGGGAAGGACTAGCAGACATTACCGGTCAGTGGTTCTCAGAATGGGAACACAGGTTTATGGTTATGATCGGATCCGCTCAACGTACTGCAATAATCAACAGTACACAGGAATGGACCAGATTACGAAAGTTACAATATGGAGGAAATGTGATTTTGAAACTGTTAGCGCCGCGACAGGTTATTCATTTAGCAGGGATGCTAATTTGTTCGCACGTGTTCGCAGAACAAATAGCAGCCTTAGTCGGAGATGACTATCATCCAAATGACACGATAATGTGCTTATTGCAAAGACATTTACGCGTGGTAAACCAACGGCAAGACTATGCAGAAAGGCTTCAATTAATCGAGAAAGGGGCACCAGAAGCATGGCGGGAATTATTCGAATTTTGTCACGCCCCAACTTTGTTACAACTGGCCAAATATAACGAAAATCCACATCTGGACCAGGAGAGTCCAGTTCGTCATTAAGGGCTCCGAAACAGTGGATATTAGTAATCATACGTATTTCGCATTAGACCAATTGGAGCCATATGTGAAATATAGAATGCTCGAGGACATGGAATTTGTAGCTGATTCAAAAGACAAAGGTAGATTCACGAAGGCAAACACAAATTTGATTGTCAGTCAGAATGTCAGAGGTTTTGCTCAAAAAGACATTGGATCTTGGATGTCGGCCTGGAGACGTGGATACCCGACCAAATCGGCTGATATAATTTTCTTACAAGAAACTCATGTGGATTCTTTTTTGGATGGTAAAGCAATGGCAAAACAATGGGCCCTGTTGTGGGGAAAGGTGGATCAATATAAATCGCTGTCTTACTGGAGCATTTATCCAAAAAAGCAGGGAGGAGTAGCGATCCTGCTAACACCAACGATTGCCCCGCATATAATACCGTGGAAGAAAGAGCATTGGTCACACCGATTAATAGTTCTGAAGTGGAAGAAAAGTATACTTTTAAATGTTTATGGGCCATCTGGAGATGTCAAAGGACGTGAAACCTTTTACAATTCGCTGCGACAAATTTACATCCGCTATCCACGGCATTGTTTGGTAGGAGGCGACTTCAACTGTGTCGATTCTCCAGCTTTAGACCGCCATGGGGGTATCAGATCGATGCGGCCGGAGAGCAAAGCTCTTCGTCGGGTTGTAACTGAATGGAAATTGGAAGATGCCCGACATTTAATGATGTCCCCGCTAGAAAAAGTGACTATCGAACCTCATGAGCACTTTACATACTGGAGGGGGCCACAAGCCAGCCGGCTTGACAGATTTTATGTCTCAGGCAGATGGATCAATTGGGTGGTCTGGGTGGAGGTTGATCCTCCACCAGTATTTTCGGATCATAATCAAGTCGGTTTAGTTCTCAAGGGCCCAAGTATATCCAGAAATCTCACCCCGGCTCGAAAAATTTCGTATCCGTTCCCAGGGTCACATGTTGATAAAGTTAAGACGATGATAATGGAACATTTACAAGGTAAAAAATGGAGCCGGAACGAAGTTTTGAACTGGGACAGACTTGTAGACTGGTGTAAGGAAGTCGTATTCAAGGTGCGGCGAACGGTGGCCCGGAAAAGGCGGAAACGAATGCATCACCTGAAACGGACTATCAGTGAAACAGCGGTTACAAGAAAAAACATGGTATCAGCTATAGCAGAATCACTGCACCAAGAGAAGTCAATACGAAGAGGCGCGCGACTGCACCGTTCAGCATCAGATGTGCGTTGGTTGTTTAAGAGAGCATCCGTCTGGGAAAGAGATCAGACAGTTTCGCAAATACATGCAATATCTGGACCACCTTTCGCAGCAACTTTGTCAATTTCAGACCGCTTCGCATCGACATGGTCAGGAATATTAAGCCACAGTCATAGCGAAGTCACATGACAAGACATGTGGAGAGAAATGCAACGATTCATGACGATACCTACAGACAGGAAAGTGACTGAAGCACAAAACCAAGCGTTACTTGAAGAGATTACTATTGATGACGTAGAATGGGCAATCAAAAGTATCGACAGAAGAAACGCAGCCGGACAGGACGGCATTGGAAATGACTTTTATAAGGATTTCTCGTCCATATTAGTGGAGCCATTAACACAGACATTTAACGACATTTTAACCGGGGGACAACCACCTATGTCCTTTTTGAAAGCCGTGGTCATACCCTTACGAAAGAAGGGCGATTCCAGCAATGCGCTAGATTACCGACCCATTTCCTTACTAACAATAAGTTATAAATTGTTTGCTAAGATACTAGCACGTCGTCTTCAGCGATTTTTGGGAAATTTAATCGGAGAGACTCAACAGGGCTTTGTCCTAGGGAGAAGGATGGACAAAGCGGTAATACTAATGAAGGCAACGTTTGAAGCATACTGAGAAAAAACAAAGGTATCAGCGGCACAAAGCGCAGGGGTGTTATTCCTCGACTTCAGCAAGGCCTACGACACAGTAGACAGAAGTTACCTTCTCGCAGTATTAGCAATGTTTGGATTTTCAGCAGAATTTGTTGATCTGATGGACCGCTTACACGCCGGAACAACAGCGGAATTTCTCGTGAATAATCAACTTGCCAATCCGATATCTGTTACCTCAGGCATCAAACAGGGGTGCCCATTAGCCCCCCTGTTGTTCATCCTCGCTGTTGAACCTCTGGCACTTGCTTTGAACGATAATCCTAATCTGGTAGGAGTTCAACCTCTGAAGAATGACTTAAATATTTATCATCGATTCTCCGCGTTTGTGGATGATTCTACCGTGTTCCTACAGCATGCGGATCAGATACCAGAAGTATTGAAAGTGGTTAACAAGTTTGGCGATCTCTCCGGATTAAAAATTCAGCCAACCAAAAGTCAGTTTGTATTTCTTAATTCCCAGTATGTACCAAAAAGGTGGTACGGTTTACCGGGTTTACCAGAAGAAAATACTGTTCGATATTTAGGGTATCAATTTGGATGGGGAGAATTACAATCGATCAATTGGGCTCTTAGAGTAAAGTGTATTAAACGAAGACTTGCGACAGCAACACAATGTGGGACTTCATTCATGGAGCGTGTACAACTATTTAATGTGATCGCTATCCCATCATTACTGTTCACAGCTAGGATGTTCGACCCATCGGCGGAGATCTTACAGGAAGTTGTCAATATTCAGAAGGCTTTTTTGTGGAGGAAAACTACAGCGAGTGAAAAGGGACGTCACAAAATGTCACCAGCACTACTATTTACACCACATGCAGCAGGGAGAGTTGGCTTAATCTCGATTCCTGTCGCATTAAGGATCCAGAGACTAAAACTTGCGTGTCAATGGCTTCTAGCAGCGAAGGACCACTATCAGTCAGCCTGGCTAAGCCTAACGGGTATCGGGTCACCATCACAATCTGGGGAACGCCTAACACCTGTCAAAGGATATAAGGAGTGCAACTCATGCGGGGCGGTTGATACTGGAGCAGGGCGAAGTTTAAGACGGGAGGTGATGGAATGGATGGGCCCACGATACTCAGAGCAGATGAGCATCAAAACCTACACATTAATGGTATTACCTCAAGTCGTCAGTAAGATGGAGGAATCGATCGACAATAAAGGGATCAGTCTCACGCATGGAGATAGGTTCATTATTCAATTGGACATCGAAGCACACCCCTATCACACAGAGTTGCCGAATCATTTCGTATCCTTTTGGGGAACATACAGCTGGGCCATGAACCCGTGGATTCGAGTTGGACGCGCACAGGAATTGACCGTGACGAAATATGATCGGATCCCCCAACTTTCGATACGCGACCTACATATTCAGAGACTAACTAAATCTACGTTTATATGGCAGGCAATCGGAGTCAATGGGAGGTCTCACACCCGGGCCAAAGTAGGACGGTGGCTATGAGCGGTGATAATTGCGTCACCTAGAGTTTCGGTAGGCCACTACTTAGGAGAATCTCTACCACTGCAGATATGTAGTGGACCAGCGCCACTCAAGGCCTTATATTGGAAACTAACATCCCCAAGGAATATCACTGGATACAACAATCAGCAGGAGGCGTGTGTGACAGCGAAACAACAATCGGATGGGATTCTGTGGAAAATACTAAGCAGTACCCTGAATGATCAGGACAATGGGCACGCCCTATTGGAAAGCACATTTGCTTTCTACTCGCATCCGGAGATTCATCTAATCGGGTGGCCGTCGGATGATACGACTCCAGTAAACCGTATATGGGCGAAGTTTCGTAAGTCGTTTCGAAGATTCTATTTTCATGGAGTTGCCCCACAGTTGAAACCTCTTCTCCAGAAGTGGCAGATGAAATGTTCTGAAAACGAATGGTGGAAGCAACTACAAGACATTGAGCCAACTAAGGTATGGGAGCACACGAATATCCTAACTCACTATCAAGTATGGGTTCAATTTCGTGTTACCACTATGCAGCTTAACACATTCTATGAACGAGAAGTTGGAGATTATGGTTGTGCGCTAGACAGGAGATGCAGCAGCCGAAAGACCGGACTTTATCACATATTCTGGGAATGTAGGAGGGCACAAGACTTCTGGAAACGGTTGATATGCCACTGGTGTGGAAGTGACCAATCATTTCTAGCTCTTCAACAATTCCAACGAGCAATAGTGACGAGACAAGCGCCACCGATTGGTATGCCAGTTAAACAGGCAATGATGAACAAACATGGCTGGTACAGTGAAGACTATCACGATGTGTTCGATAGACTTTGGAGTGGTTTATGCGGCATTGCGACTTCGTGGATGTGGCAATTACGCAACCAGACGATATTTCAAGGCACCGAGAAGACTACCGGAGATCACCTAGAATTTATTTGGAGACAATGTCAAGCTCAACTAGAAGCGGTAGCAGACTATGAATCCAAAATTCCAGAAACACGCGAGGACGGGATCCGACTGAAGATCAGTGTAAAGTGCTTATTCGACCTCACCCCAGCACCGGATCAAGAAACTCTTCGCCCCAGACTAGATCGAGCAAGTCAGGACTGTCCCACTAGCTGTGCCATGTTAGCTGAGCCTAAGTTACATACTAGACTTCATATGTTCATAGTAGCTAATAGTTAACACTAATTAGACTACC